>JAADVP010000781.1:0-14683 GCA_023335675.1 Globisporangium solare
ATGTGGCAGAGGCAAGGCGGTGGACAGAGTGCTGCATGATACGCATCGAAACGGTGACTCTGGAAGTGCATAACCAGAATGGTTAGGTGAACCCACTGTTCAGTTGATCATATAGCAAAATATTGAAATACCTACTGTGTAATTGCAAAAGTCGTAGTCCCACCTTGATCGTTGTGTCGAGAAGCAAGGCGACGTGCAGAGCGCAATCCAACATCATGCAACCACAAAGCTAATCTTCAACGCATGTTGTTTATTTTCCTTTAGACTTGCCTCTGCTTACGCGTCATCACTCCGTTCAGTCGTAGAGCAGACTGCGCCACTGCCAGTGTACGATGCTGTTCACGAACTCCGAGATCACGCGCCGCTGGGCGAATGTGAACGTGCGGTTCGGGGGCTCCTCGCGACGGCAGATCTCGATCTTGACCTTGCCGCTGGTGGCGCTGTTGTTCCCGTTGATGCTGATGCCGCTCGCTCCGCTGGAGCCAAAGTCCGGCAACGGCTCTTGCTCCATCTCGAACGTGAGGTGGATGATCAGGTCGTGCGTGTTGGGGCACAACAGCAGGAAGTGGCACGCATCCTCTCCTTCAAACTGGTACTCGCGCAGTTGGTCCGAGTACAGATCGCGGAGTCGTAATGCAAACTCCTGCCAGCACACGCCCTCGACGCCCATGAGCTGTGCGAGCGTCGGGTCAATCTCTTCCAACGGCGTGCACACCGACAGCCGCAGGCATTCTTCCAGTTGCTGTGGCCCCACCTCGACTTCGAAGTGATTGGGACGCAACGCGAGCGTCGATGCCACCTTGGCACCAGGACCGGTTGTGTCATCGTAGAGCAGGCGCGACCAGAGAAGATCGCGCTCGTAGTGCTGTGCTGCGACGCGGAAGAGCTCTTGCACAAAGTACTCGGCTTCCACTAGCGCTCGTTCGACTGGGAGCACTCCATTGCCAACACCAAGCGACGTCGGCGAGCTCTTGAGCAGGATCAGCTGGATGCAATTCTTGCGACGCTTCTTGTCCTGGGCTTGCAGACCGAATCCTTCGACGAGGCTCTGCGTCGTAATTAGCAGCGAATAGCCATTGAAATTGGTTCTGGACGGCACATGGCCAAACGGTTTCTGGCCCGCGTGTGCCTGGCGATGGAAAAAGCTCCCCGACGGAGAGTGGCAAACCACAGCGTCTGGCGTTCCAAACTGCATCAGGTCCAGCACTTCGTAACGCGCACCGTGGCATGCGATATATCGCAGCAGGATTTTCACCAAAATCGACTCGGAGCAATTCGAGTGCAGCTGAGTTGGCGGCAACTCGACGACTGCTGTCCGTAGAAGGCTATCTCCGGACTGCGATGCAACGAAGTTGCCGCGTTGGGCTCGATCAGAAGACATCTTTACTGCGGAAGTCATTAGCGGAGGTTCAGGATACGCGTGTAGGAAGCAGCGAATGCCCTTGACAATGTTTTGAAACGATTGCACGTCCTTCCCTGAGAACGGCTGAGACGAAGACGACAACGCGAAAACTTCGTCTGGCGCCGAGCTTGCTCGAGTGCGCTCTTGATTGTCGTTGGACCATTTTGTCAGGTATTTCTGGAAAAAGCGAATCGTGAAGCCATAGATGATTGCACGAGTACGCAACGTGTCTCTCAGCCAACTGGACACGGTCTTGATCATCTCACCCGACACAGCCTTCTTCTTGTTGTCGCTCTGAGGCAATTTGGACGGCTCGAGACGGTTTTGGAACCCTAGATCTTGCTGCTGGAGGTCGCTCTCATTGACGAGCACCACGCCGAGCCGCACTCCATGATGATCACACTTGAGCTCCAACAGCAGAACTGATGGTGGAATTGCCGACGGTCCTCGATAATTTGTGCTCCACCCTTTCATCTTTCCTGTCGATTTACTCGAATAATAAAAGTACTCGGAGAATCCTTCGCCGTCGGAAGCAACCAAGTCCACAGCCGACAACGACGACAGTGAAGTCGGCGAGAAGTGTGTCGGCAAAGGCTGCTGGCGAAGCCCGTTTTGACTGGAAAGCGTGCGCAAGTGCCAGAAGCCTAGAGATCGTAGATGAACTGCGTATCGCTCGTAGAAATCATGCGCAACCTCCATCTTTAGATGGAAGATGTTTTTCATGATTTGCTTTTTCATCTCGCGAACGGCGTCGCCCTCATTCGCGCACATCCCTAGCACCGTGTGCTCAGTATAGAAGTTTGCGATCGTGCATTCATTGCCATGGAAAACAAATTCTTTCTTGTAAGACAGTAGATTCACCAAATCCATTGATGCTTGGAGTGCACGCAGTCGTCCATCTTGCATGTCTTCTTCCATGTACTCTTCATCCACTTTCACAATTTCCCATCGTTCCACAAAAGTCACTCGGAAGCGTTGATGGAGCAGGTGGTGCCCGCACTGCATCATGCGATCAACAAAATTGAGTGAGACTGCCTCCTCCATCTCTTCTCCAGGTTTCATCGTCACGAGTTTGTCGAACAGGTTCAAGCAAATCGTGTGACTTGTCGACCGAGCTTCATACTCCTGCCAGCGCTTCTGGAAAGCGTCACTAAAGTGGTGCAAAGGATTTTTCCTCAAACCACGCTGGAGCTGGCCCTGTGTTGTGGTTTCACGAGAATCATCTTGCTGCTTTACAGCCAGATCTTCATCTTGAAACTGCACGTAGCTCTCACAGAACTTGAATCTTGGCCCCCAGGCAAACTCCAATTGTTTTCTCCATGAAAAGCTGACTTCTGCAAAGTCCTTCGAAGAGTTGTGTCGGCCCTGATCAGGAAGGATGCCAGCGCCCAGCATATTTACAGGCGATAAAGGTACTGGGGCGTTGAGATCCCTTTGCGACGAATTGTTCGATTTCATCGCGGGGCGATTCGTTCCAGGGTGATTTGGTAGTCTCTGGCGCTCGTTGGGTTGCGGTTTGGCTATAGAAATAGCAGTTGGAGCTGGAGTCGTGGAACTCTTTGCTGCGCCTTGCGACTCTGGAGCACCACTACCACCAGTCAGCATTGGACCTTTCGTGATCGTGAGAGGTAAGTCCCACGGAGCAACGGAGTCGCCCGAGGTAGTAGGCTTGGATGCTGCCCCTGGACCGCCTAGACGCCCAGGCAATGCTCCTCGTGCTCGAGCTCGAGCAGCTAACAGTGCATTTGCTGCCCCAGCATGTCCACGCATGCGCGGATTGGCAGCAGCAGCTGCGGCTGCGTTTCCACCAGAATACACCGGCGGTCCACCAGGAACGCCTCGTTTGGTTGGAGACGGAACTGTTCTATCTGCCTTGAGACCGGATGACGAACCTCCTCTACTAAGTGACGCCATGTTTTTCAGTGGGCCAGCAACATCGCTGCGAACACTCCGCTGCGACGACGATTGACTCGACACCTCTCGATGAAGTTCAGGAGGACCGTTACTTGCACCAAGGCCACTTTGAATGCTAACGTTGCTGATTGCTCGCGGACGCTGAGCATCAATACGGTCCGACGCCAAGGTGTGAGCTTCACGCAGATACTTTCCGAGGGAGCTGCCTTCAATTGACCGAAGCAAACTCGCATCGAGCACTCGTGGAAGTGTCGTGTTTTCAGTCAAAATCACCATCGCTGGTCTCCAAAAATCCACGAAGTCCACACAGAAATCTTTCGGTAGCACAAACGAGTTCTTTCCTGTCGCACTTCCTCCGCCATCCGCGTACAATTCGCGAGGGTGTACAACCTTCGAACCGAGTGGTGCAGCTCGAGACAATCCACTCTTCTCCAAAAGCAAATTGCGTAGCAATTTCTCACGAAGTTTCGACCACGTGAGAACTCGTGCAAAATGAACCAAAAGAGTATCCACGACTGCCGAGCTCATATTGTACCCGTAGAACTGCACACCATCCGTCGACGAAACATCGATAACGTAGTAGAACGATCTCTTCATGAAAGAAGCTCCTTCGTGAGATGTCGTTACGACTCCATCAAAATTTGAGGCAGAGTAGGATCCATGTGTGGTAGAGTTGGGGTACAGCAAGAGTTCACTTTCAGAAAACTCTTTGGTCAACTGTGCTGCCTGGGACACCGACACCGTCGATGAAGACGATGACTGGATAAGGTGATTCATATTCGAATCCGAGCTCATCGACGTCCACGTGAGAGACACCTTGTGCGCCATTGAATCCAGCTCCGACATATCTGACTGAATCGACTCTGAGTGCCCCAAGAGCAAGCTTCGAGTTGAATTGCTTTGAGAATTGGTCAACTCACTCGATGAGTCCGATGAAGCTGCTTCCAGACGCGCGACCAAGCGGAAATGGTCGCGATGATTCGGATCTTTCCACTTTGACTGACCATGTGTCTTCGCTTTCAAATTACCAGAAGTGTGCGTCTCATACTCATCAGCGATCTTTTTCTTCGAGTAAACAGCAGGTCGCAAGTAGGATGGCACGCATCTCAGGATTGACTGGAACTGGTTAACCACGTGCTCAATATCCCACGAAGCAATCGATGTCGGCAGCAAGAGTTTCGTTACTGAAGCAGACGAAAGCCGGCAAGATCGTTCGAAGAGTGAGGTCAAGTATTTGACCTCTCGCGACAATGCCTTGCGTTCACCACTCGAGTTTCGCTCTCCAGACAGCACTTTCAGCGTCGTTTCAATCTGATGATCCAGCATCGCTTCTCGCAGGTTCGATTCCAGTAACTGACTCAGCTCGTTCGTGCTAATACTTCCACGAGTCCAAAGCTGGCAGCGCACAACATGGTGAATACCAGTTACAGATGCAGACAGGCTTTCAGTCGCAAATCTTTTTTTTTTTTTTGACACTTCATCGAAGCCTTCGAGTGATTTCACAAGGTGGCTCTGTTTGTCTTCACCACCTTGATCGTAATCAACTCGTTGGTTATGAATCAAACCGATTCTGACGACCGCGAGACCCTTGCCGACGCGTGACAAGAAACCAGGTGAAAGTCGTAGCTCAGGATTTAGATTCAGCACGTATGCCGTTTGATCCACTACGTTTGGCTTGGCAATAACTCTGGTACTTGGTTTTGTGCTGGAAGATGACGCAACTGACGAAAAAAAGACCGGCGATAAAACTTCCGGAGACATCCCCTCATGCGCACGGCTTGCCCCATCACTTGCGTCAAACATCGCCGGATGGATCAAGGTGGCGTCCCGTGGTGCAAAGTCGATCGGCTTTTCTTCTAGCTGCTTTTCTTCCGATTGCTTTATCAGAAGACCAAGAGTCGAGCGCCTCCTTCCAGTTCGCATCAATGCGTGCTCGTTAGGATTGTCACCTTGCGTTCGGAACGATTGTCCAACATTGCCCACATGGCGAATGTAAGGCGCTGATGACAGCGTCTGAGATAAAAACTGGAGCAAAGCAGTTGCCCCATGAAGCTTCTCTGGCAGTATGAAGTCGATGACCTGCGCTGGCTTGCCACCGGGCGGACACACAAACGCCATATCTGAAGGGCTAAGCTGGAGCTTGGCGTTCCGAGCTAAAATTTTCATCAGAATCAGCTGTGTAGCTTCATCAAGCTTCCTCTCGAGCACTCGACAGAGTTCTTGCGTCACTTCTTCACCAGCTTCGCAAACTCCAAAAACCTCCAGCAGAATTCCTGCAACACTTGACGCTGCAGCTGACGTTGTCGTCAGCCCTATTGTTGGTCCGCTCCCGACACGGTTAAGCCTTTTCCGGTCTGAGTTTTCAAGATTTGTGGTAGTCTCGTACTTGATACTGATTTTCATGTAAAAGACATGTCCTCCCCGATCTCGATACACAAAGATGTGTCTTCGATTGTGCACTTGGAACTGCTCCAAGGCAGAAGTGCAAAGCATGTTGAGTGCAATGCTTGGCGCCAACCTTTCATGCAGCTTGAAGAACGACGAATACTGAAGGTCGCATTGAAATTGCCCAGGCCAGAAAAACTGTTCCTTCGAAACACCAACGCCAAAAGCATTTCCCGAGTCTCTTCTCGTTGGCGACCTCGGGCTTGCAGGTTGGTCATTCGTCGCAGGGAGTAATAAACCATTGCACGTTCTTGTTTCGTGAAGCTGGAGAAGAAGAAGGAACTGGTTTACTCGTTTGCATGCTGACATGACTCCCAGATGCAGCTGAGTTAGCACACCAAGCCTGTCGAATTTCTGTGTACCAGTCGAAAAACGATCTGGGTGGTGTAGCTGAAGAGAAACATGGTCGTTTTCGACGGTGAAAAATGCCCAAAATGGAATCTCGAACCCAGATTCATCGTTTGACACCGCTTGGACATTTTTTTCGTGCTTTCTTTTGCGCTCAACGACAAAATATACCCCGTTCGACTCGTGCACATGGAGCAAGTCGCCTCCTTCCAGCTCTTTCTTGAATAACTCAATCGGATTTCCAAGAGCATCTTGAGTGCTGGCCACGAAATCAAGCGAATAGGTTGCTTTCGTGATGGATTGAGAAGGCAGATCTTCGAACAACTTCTGAACAAGTTGACCGACGGAAGGAGTTATTTTCTGAGCGGATCTCAGAATATTCAAAACTTCGACGCTGCACCATTCCTTGATGTCTTTTCGCGCCTGTTTCAGAACCTGACGCTGAAAAAGTGGCAGTGCCGAAATCACTTGTGCTCTTGATGGAGTTGACTTACTGCCATGAGTGCTATCATCCATGTCGAACTGCGTATGATGCTGGCGAGAGTGCTGAAAGGCTTGGTCATTTCGCAGAGTGAGAGTGATAAGCCGAAGCGCAACTTGACAGGTTGGAGCTTGTCCAAACCGTTCAGCAACTTGAGAAATGCTATCTTCCTGTGACTCTTTGCCACCCAATAGCGATCCAATCCGTGCCTCGAGGTTATCATGTCTATCTCCATCTGAACGTGCCAGCAATTTCGGTTGGTTTCTGGTCAGCCATTCCTTTCTCATGTCCAAGAACGACTTGGTACTTGCGCTTCGCTGGATAATATCAACAGAGGATCCACCACGTAGCCGTTGATTCTCATTTTCTCGTTGGTCACGAGGGTTGTTGATTTCTCTGCACTCAAACCGGAAGAAAAATGGCGCTGAAAACATCGATGTAGCCACAGCTACCTCCTTGTTGAACTCAGCATCATCCTCAGCACCTGGATGCAATTCACTGGAAGAAAGCTCAGCAGAAGTTTTTACTGGAGGAGGACGATCGTGGTCCTTGAATCGTCTCGCTGGTTTTATGCTTCGCTGTGGATCTTGTTGGCCATCATTCGGTGTGATTGCTGCCGACTTCGGCAATGGTGGCTTTGAAGACGGAGAGAACGCATTGATTTGCTTTGTACCAATGCTGATTCTTGAATCGGCTTCATTCAGTGATGATTCATCTGCCGCAGCCACGCCGTCAGAAACCGCGTCAGCGTCATCCATCAAAAAGTGTAACTCCCCATCGGTTCCTTCGTCGTACGTGGCATTTTCACTTCCTGAGAAGTAATAATACTTTGTGCCGCGAATCGCAACAAACGATGCTGACAGAATCTTCTCAAACGACTTGTCAAGTTTATCCTTCAAGTTGTCTCGTTGATTGCCCGCTGTGAACGATTGTAGCCCAGGCTTCAATGAAGACGCTTCCATCATTCGGTAGAGCAGCGTAATGTCCAAATCAACAGGTACTTCGATGCAGCTTGTTAGTGCTTGGATCAAGTCGCTTTGCTGAACATTATCGCCTTCTCGTAGCGCAATGTACACTCCACGGGAGAAATTGTGCTCGTGAGCCAGTTTCACCTTTTTCTGAAAGCGGCGCGAAGCGATTACGCTCGAATTGTCTGATACAACTGGACTAGGAGGAATCGATGCAGTCATCACGCCAGCAGGAGAACGCATACTTAACTGCTTCTGGGCTCGTTTATCAGCAGGTGGCACTGCAAACTCATCTGCCTTTTTCGGGAAAACGCTGGAGGCAAACAATTGTTTGAGAATTCTCTGTGAGAGATCCACACGCGATGGGTCTAGTGTCTCGTGGTCGTAACTGTCGCTGGCGAGCCGTCCAACAGAACATTCGTAAAATGCGACTTGGAAAAATCCTGAACCAAGCTCGCCACTTGCCCGTTCAATAAGCAAATGGGAATCGTGTCCGTACTCAGCCTGCCGACTGATCTCGTCACAAAATTCGTGGTCTTCTGGAGTCGACGTATGACGAAGATTAAAATCGTGATCGTTGCTTTGCTTTTCATCACGGGAACCTTGATAATGACCCATTCGCCACGATTTATACCCTTCGCGGAAACTCAAACGTCGCTCTTGGTAGAGTACAATATCATCAGCTGACACAGACATTCGCATAAGCTGAGAATTTGTCTCTGCTTCCAGCGCAGGCGCTTCCATTTTCGAAAAGCTTGCTTGCAACGTCTTCGAATCCGCCGTTGGCCAATTTCGGTTTTCCAGCACTTGAGCTTCGGAGCTGAAGCTTCTTTTCTTGTTTTTGCCCGGTCCTTTCTGCTTCACTTGGAGAGTATCCAATGACGGCAAGAACGCTAGCACTACCGTATCAGCACTCACCAGCTTCGCGAAGCACTTGCCTTTGCTGAGTGCCTTGGGCGATAGTTGACCACGCGAAGACGATGATATCTGGTTCTTCAACCACAGCGGCATCTGATCTGCTGCTCTTTGCTTGAGCAACTGATGTTCTTCGTCGTAATCGTTGATGTCCACTGGTTCGCCAGACACTTCGTTGCCGTTGAAATCTGTCCACGAAACCTCACAATCACTCAAACCACGGAGTGTACGTTCCAGCATCGAGTAAAGGTGCTCATTTGCTAGAGAAATTTGAGGGTTGTCGCCGGCAGGTGGCTCATCGGTTGCAGTCTTTTGGCTTCCAGTTCCGCTATCCAGGTACATCAAAAAGTGCTCAGAGCTTCGCTTCGCAATTCCGAGCAATCTCGCGGTACTGAACGGCGGAAGTAGTTGCCCATTTTCAGCAGCGAGGAGCTTGTCTGCGTCCCATGAAGATCCAATGACGCCATCGACGCTTTTGCTGTGCTCGGATAAAAGCTGAATACTCTCCCGAAAGTTCATCACACAGTCAAACGTATAGAGGCAGGACAAGAAGTGACGATCCTTCTTGAAGATGTATCCACGAATCAGCTGGAGTAGTTCATTCTCGCCGAGATATGTTGACCCATTCCAGTCAACACTGACATCCTCTCGTTCCATCGACCGCCGCTCTTCCTCGCATCTTAAAAAGTCAGCAGAAACCAGCTCTGTTGACACAGCGGTAGCTGCGTTGGCTTGTGCAGCTGCGTCAGCGCCCTCGAAAGGGGAATCATGACCAACAGCGTGCTTAAGGCCCCAATGGAAAACATCTTTTTTCTCCACATCACGGGATAGTCGAGTCTTCACAGTGCCATGCTGAGGTTCCATCCAAAAACTTGTCACCAAGCAAGTGCTCGATACGCGTCGAAGGCCGTACTGAACAAGAGACGTCTTAGTGTTCCCATTTTCATCCTCCATCAAGATCTCACGCCCGAATATAACACTTTGAACTTGAGGAGGAGATTCTTCGTCTTCATCATCCATCTTCCAGTCCATGACCCAGAAGCCGCTGCCAATACGAGCCTCATGCAGTCGACGCATTACGTTCAACATTGCATCTGGATTCGCAATATGCCACTGCCAGCTTGAATGCCACATGTACGCACCAAATACACTTCGCAATTGCAGCTCACTGCCTCCGCAGCAAGAACTGACAGCTTGGCTACTTGTTGGTTCCCATTCGTGATCATGTGATCCACTTTGATCGCCATCGTGCAGCAGCAGAGTGTCATGGGTCACCAGCAATCTGCCTATCAAGCGTTGCGATAAGACCACAGATTTGGCTTGAGAAGGATGAGCTTCTCCTGCTGCCATCGGGGTCAACAAAGTGTCATTCACTCCAGCAATGATAGTGGCGTTGAGATCATTCAGCGTCTGCTTTCGCGCTGCAGCAGTTGTCGAGAAAAATGCAACATGGATCGCGCATAACGTCTTGTTCTTGATTTCAACGCGCACGAAGCAAAGAGACGACTTACTCCCACCATTAATCGATGTTGGTTCGTCTCCTTGCCCATTCGCACTACCGGCTTGAGTATTGCGCTGTTGCCGTTTAACCGGTAGAACAGAAGTACTGGATGCTCCAGGTCCAGATCCTTTATTCTTCAACAGATTCTTGTCTTTCGCATTTGGTAGCAGGAATCGCAGAAACAGATCTTTTGACAGTCGTTGTGACGACCACTTCATCAGCGTCGCCATGAGACGGTCAGTAATTCGCTCGACTCCGATCGTGACCCCATACATAGGATTTCCACCGGGAAGCTGAAGAAACCCGCGAGACTGATGTGTGATATTGCCGCCTTTGTTTCTTTTGTGCTGAACAGAACGTCCACGTTCCATCGTGTCATGGCTTTCTTTTGGATAAAACATATCTTCGCAATGCTCGTTTTTCACCACGCAAAGAAGCTCAAAGCGTTCGACGTAAAACCAGCGATGCCAAAGCACCGGTGAGAGCTCACCAATAATGTTAAACACCGGATGAGCATTTTGCTGGCGACCATGTCCCGGAGCAGAACTCTGCCCACTTGTTCCAAATGAAAATTGGCTGCTTGCCTCGACAGGCGCAATGGCTGCTGCAGTTGCCGTCATCAAGTGAAGAAGCACTCGGTCTACGTCTTGGACATTGCGAATGTACTCGTGCAAAAAGTACGGTGACCCGGATCCAGCTCCCGCAATGCCTGGATGCTGCCTGGCAGAAGACTGGGCAGAGTCTTCAAACGCTCGTAGAAAATCCGAATACGCCAACACGTTTACTTTCACATACCACTCGCTCCATTTGCCGACATAAGATTGCTCGTTTCCCAGAAAGTGATTGGTCTTCGGAGCTGTAAAACTGGCACCAGTTCCCGATGCGCTCAATCCCTGCGTGCTCAGGCGACGAACACTGGATGCAGTGATTGACGAGGATGTTTCTGTCGTGGATGAGACAACGTACTCGAGCCACACGTTTTGTTTCCACTGGAGCAAGAAGACAATCAGGATTTTCGTCACTTCTCGAGTGGCACCTGGCTCTCCACTAGACTGTGAGTCCGACAGCTTCTTCTGATTCCCATCAACCACCAGTTTCTGGGAAGTCTTGACGTGCACTTTATTGATCGTAAACCCTTCACGTATGCGCGCCTCGATGATCCGTTCCACATCGGCAAAAATTCGGTACTCGTGCACCTTTTCACGCCACATACGATATGGACGCAGCGGAAGCAGCGTCCGACCATCGAAAGACGTGCAGCAGAGTTCATCAAGCGTTAATACTGGAGTCGAAATCGCATGGACGTTCGATTTTCGAAGAAAGCACGCCTCCTGTAAGGCTGTCATTTCCTTCAAATTGTCGATTCGAGCGTGGCCATAGCATGCTTCATGCAACGCGAAAAAGTTAAACACTGTTCCACTTGTTGTCTCTGCGATGAATCCCAAAAGATCGACATCTGGGACAAAACCGAAGGACGAGTTTGGCGCATTCTCTCCGCCCCCGACACGAAGGAAATGGCACTGAACGTCATGGCGCACCAGCTGCATCAGCAGATTGTCGTAGGAATACGCGTCGAACAAGTCCACGACCCCATCGGTGACCAACGCGAGGATCGGCGCCGCATCGCTGGGAAGCGAGTTAAGTGCAAACACCGCATTCTGTAAGATCCAGGACAAACTCGCCCGCGTTGCATGGTGATGAGCGTCGCTGTCGAAGTTGTCTTCCTGCGCTCTGACCGCCCAGTCATCCTCAATGAGCTGGATGCGCTCCTTGATGATTTGAAGAAGGCGCACCACGTTGGCTGGGTTCACGATGTAGCCTTGCACCAACACACTCAACGACTCAACCTGCGCGCCTTGAACCATGACCGAGAGATGGATCTCAGGAGCGAACTCTCTGTCGCCAACAGCCATTCGACCAAGAAGAGCCCACACAAACAGCTAGCACACGCAACGTCGCACAGTGTATATGGTGTATATGGTTAATGCAAACGAATCGCAGCTGCCAAAGTGAGCCATCGATCGATCTTGTGCTTACCTCCACGGACTCATACAACATATCCAAAAACAACCGGCCTGTCGCTGGATCGATGGAGAGCGCCGACGGCGATGCGTCCAAGCAAATCACGCAGCGGTAGCGTTTATACACCACACTCACTTTCGATGCCGCGGTCAATCGTGCGTCGCTGAGTACTCTTCCACCATCTCCACCAGTTTTACTGTCTCCGCTGGTGTTGTCTGCGATCATCGCCGCTACCGCAGACTCCGCATGGAACTCAATCTCGGCATCCGAGTCTTCCAGCAGTTCATGCTTCCCGTCTTCATCGCTCTCGCTGCTCTCGGTATCGTCGACCTCGTACGTGATCGCCGCGACGTCCATGCCTTCACCGAGCTCTAAATGCTTTCGTGCCTGTCTGGGCCTGTCACATCCAGCCATATCTTGCACCTGCTTGTCTGCATTCTCGCTCTCGTCGCCCTCGGGCGTCTCGGTTGCGTCGTCTGCGTCGATGTCCGCACTCTCCGCGGCGCTCGGCAGAAGCTGCTGCGCGAGTTGTTGGAAGTGCCAGAGCGAGAGCGTCGCACGGTTCACGACGTTGATGTCCGCGCTCTCGAGCACCACGCTCGCCACGGGCCGCCGCCGGTCTCTCTCGTGCCGCCACGCCATCGCCGTCGCCACTTAAAGCGCCCGCGTTCCTTCTCGCTGTGCTTGGGGAATATGAGAGATTGGGATGGTCGGACTGAGTTCATCCCTGCTGCAAAGCATCAAACCTGCGTTATACGATAAGTACGCATCAAAAACCTTCGATAATGCTACTGTTGCCAAATACTATTTGTAGCAGGTATTAATATACATGACGACTTATCCGGCAGTAACCTTATGGTTACGATACAAGTAACCCCTGGGCGAACGTAACCCCTTTTTGGCGGGGGCTGGCGAGCAAACGTCAGAACGGAAGAGCATGATGGACAGCCGCAGCGCTGCGTCCGGGGACATGTATGCGCGCATCCTGGCGCGCGTGGACATACAGGAGCTCCGTGAGCAGTGCTGCAAGGTAGTGCAAAAGGATGCACAGCGGATACTCGAGCAGTTTGTGGAAATGGAGAGCGTGATGCTGCGCATCAAGCAGGTGGACGATGCCGCTAAGCTCCTGCTCGCGTCGGAGCTCAAACAGAGCAACCAGGAGAGCAAGAGCGCGAGCAACCAGCGAATGCACGCACAGATAGAAGAGGTCGCGCGCATGCGAGAGCGGCTAGCCGGAGCGATTGAGAGACTAGTGACAGGCCGACCCAGCGATGCGAATGCCAAGGTACGATTGCGCTGCATGGACAACGGCAGCAAAATGGGTTACTGAGCCATGATCTTTCCACACTAGGAAACACCCAAGAAAGAAGAAACAGAACCGACGAATGTTGCGTCATCGGCAAACGACACGCTGCTGGACAAGAAACGAAAACTCGCCGTTCCAGATCAGCACTATCTGTCTTTTAATGCAGATATCACAGCGTCATTAATGAAAAGCTGGCAAGGCTCAACAGGGGCAGCGACGGCGAAACCAGACTTGTATTCTTAAGTGTCCGTGCCAATGAAACGCGTACGCAAGGTCATAGAGACTATTGACCTAGCGTACTCGTCCAGTGATGAGGAATCGCCGACGAAACTAGAAGTACCCCAGTCGGAGGTTGACGACGTACAGCCTCCAAGCTGTCTCAATGAAGCAAAACAGCTCTGGAAGTCACCGGCTGGCGGCCAGGCACACCAGTTCCCCTTTCTCGTCAAGAAACTGCGAAACCATTTGTCCAAGCAATCGCAGCTCGGTGCAGTCGAAATCGAAGAAATCGGCGAGGCGCTCAAGATTGCGACCGCAATCGGGATGAGTCCATTCATCCTCGGAGCGGATTCCATACTCGCGAGCCTTGCGATTGCGATCGAAAAGTATGTAGCTCTGGTTGGCGAGATCCCCGTCAACATTTCAAAGTAAGTATGTGCCTTTTCATACACATAGTGCGGTACTCTCTTTTAACCAATGGACGCGTTTGTGTAGAAATATCACCGAGTTTACAGCATTTTTCTTGTCGACAAGTAGCTCAAGCGAAGCTGTTGGATGCGTTGACCAGGATGCAGTTGTGCGTGTCGTCGTGTAGCAAAGAAGTGTATTTGTATGGATAAAAGGCACGTGTGTGGGAACAACTTTAGATATATAATAACACTGGCTTTTATAGGACGCATTGGTAGGTATTGTCTACAAACTCGCAGCGATACGTTTCGCTCAGGTTCGTCAACGTGGTCGGGCAGTTTCCGGTAACGTTGCCGGCACAAATGGGCAGTTGAGCGCACAGCATCCCAATGTCTTTGACGTTCACAGGGGCCAAGTTTGGGAGAATGGTGCAGTTAGGAGCCTCAGCGGCTTCCAATCTGGCATCTTCGATTTTGAGCGTCTGGGGCGGCAAAAGTGTGAGCTGGTGGCACCCGTAGACTCCCGACGACAGCTTATCGCAAAACGAGCCAAATATCAGGCCATCTTGAGGACCTGGACACTTGCCGAGACTCGATTCACCGACGCAGATTGGTCCGTCCACGCAAAAGTCCTGGTCGGATTCGAGCACGCTGACCGGTTGCATGAGGCCCGCGCAGACTGCGGCACCCACAGTCACCGGATTCACCGCCATAAGGAGCGAGAGCACACTGCATTTCACAACTTGAGACGACAG
>JAADVP010000782.1:0-14678 GCA_023335675.1 Globisporangium solare
CCCCCCCCCCCCTCTCTCTCTCTTGTTCGTTTACTGCAGCACACTTGCGTTTGCGGAAAGGTTCACTTCCTCTCTGTGGAGATCATGTGCCGAGTCCAACGGGACGGACTGCATGTACGGGCCTCGTGGCGCACCAGCGGCGTTCACGTTTGGAGCGCCCGAGCCAAACGAGCCGGGCTGCACCGGCGCGGCTGCTGTGCTGTTGCCACTCTGTGCCGCCAGCTTCGGGTTGAAGATCTTGAACTGCGGCGGACCACAGCCAAAGTTGTTGGGCGCACCTCCACTAGCTGGTGGAGCATATCCAGGATAACCACCTGGAGGTGGCGACGGCGCACCGGCGCGAGGCTGAGCTGAGTAAGGGTTGGATCCGTCTGTAGGCGGAGGAATCGTTGGCGCACCGCCCGTTGCACTGCCAAGCGCTGGAGGAGGCGCCGTCACCTTGATCTCTCGCGTGTTGCCAAATTTGGCCGTCAGCGCTTCGTTTCCGACACTCGAACCAAAACCGTCGGCTTGGATCGGACGATACTCGCCTCGTGTGATTCGCGATTGGCCACCACGAGGGATCGCGCTATGCGTCGCCGCAGCGTACAGCGGGTTGTGTGGGGCTTGCGGCTGCTGCTGACCCATCACCGAGTAGTCGCCGCTCAACGGCGGTGGCGCGATCTCTGGCTTTGGCGCCAATGGGTCCACCGATGGCGTGATGCCTGGAGGCAGGTACGACGCTGCTTGCTGTGGGTCTTCGTGTCGGAATTGAAGCGGCAGCAGGTATTGGCGAATGCGATCACCCTTAGCGATATCGTACGGCGTCTTGCCATTGCGGTTGCGCAGCGCTGGGTTGGCACCGCTGTTTATCAAGAACCGGACTGCGTCTTCGTGGCCCTGCGACGCCGCAAAGTGGAGCGGCGTGTTGTCGCGCGGCCCCACAGTGTTGACATCGACGTTGCGCGCGAACAGCAGCTCGATGACATTTATCCGGCCGTGGTACGACGCCGTGTGGATCGGCAGGTTGCCCGTGGCCGTCGGCGTGTTCGGGTCCAGCTGCATCTCGTCGAGGAAGCGCAGCACTTTGTCGAGCATGCCGGCCTCGATGGCCGCGTGGAACTCCTGCTCGGGCGTCATCGTCGGCGCGAGCATCTCGCCCAGGTTCTTCACGTTGAGCTTGTCGGCGATGAAGCTGAACATCGTGGCCCGAAGATGCGCGTTGCCTGCCTGCCTGCCGCCTTCGCTGCTTCTCTCGCAATGTACGACGACGTGGCCGAGTCTGCGAGCAGGTCTTTTCGGAGGAGGAGGGGGGAGCTGGGAATAAAATACGTAAATTACCACACGTGGGCTGGTCATTTAGGAGTGTAGGTGACGTAATTTACCGATAAAAAAACCGTCAAAGCGTACTTTGTCGTGGGCAAAATCGAACTTAGGAATCAGGTTGGGGACCGAAACGACGTGGCACTTGCATTGCAATGAAGAAGCGCCATCACACGGCGATTATGCTGCTAGTGAAGCTGGTGGAGGCGCTGCGGATACGTCCGTACTCTCCGAGCCAGAGCCAACCACTGCAGCCTCAGATCAACAGCACGAGGTACCAGAAGAGTCAGCTGGTGGGCTTTCAGGCAGAACATGCCACCATGACGCTGAGCAAGCAGCAAATGACCAGCTGGAGATGTGCTCATCGCAGGCAGTCACACGAATCCTCGAGCGCTCGTGGTGGCTAACCTTGCGGCGCATGTGGCACTGGAGACTTTGCGCGGTCAGAACATATCTATGGAAAAGCTGGAAGACCTGCTGCACCAAGCTGGGCTCAAAGCAGACCTGCTGCCGATCGAACGCAAGCCTTTCTGGTCTCTCGCGGTCGCATCCGACCAACCGCATGAGCATGCAGTCCACGTCCAATCAATCTACGATCAGGCGAGCGCTACAATCTTCCGTGTCGAGCTGTGTGAACTCCAAATCCAGCTGCTGTTCTGGAGACTGGAGCAGGCAGCAAGCGTCGAAAGCAAAAGTTGACTGTAATGCATCATAACGAAGCTAGTCTCGCATTTGCCAACTGAGCCATGTGCAACGATCACGTCTGCTTACTTTGAGACGATCCTGGAAGGAAAATTGGGGCTCATTCCAGGCAGCTTTCTGGCAAAAATCGTGTTCGCTCGCATCACCAGACGCCCCTTTCAGCGATCATTTCCTTGTGTATTGGAAGAGTCGAGAGCCACCTTTTGTGAAGCACGCGAGCAGCTTTGCGTGCGCAAACTGCTCTCACTGGACTCAGTCGAGGGGCAAACTTCGTCACTTGGTTGTCAATTAACTAAACTTGTGCGAAGCCTTCCAGGAAACGGATCTGGACGGCTCCGGGTCCATCTCAATGCACGAACTCGTCGCGCTCTTGCAGCGAGAAGCTCCAATGCATTTCATCGATGACGCGCTCGATGCATTCATCAAGCGCTTCGATACCAACGGCGACGGAACCTTAAACTATGAAGAGTTTATTGTATTCGTGTTTGGCATCAACACGCGCAAGACATCAGCTGTGTCTGCTCGAAAACTGTCCGCATCCAGGAGAGCTTCTATCGCCAGAGCACCAGCAGCTTCAGCAGTACGCAGCTCCGTCACAAGAGCATGATAACGACGAGTCTTCCGCCAGCAGCAGCAGTCCTGTCTGGAGCTCTCGCAATGCTGAGCGCGCGGCATTTCCCCGGCCATCCGCAAGTGCGACTAATAAGGATCGCCTCACATGTCGCAGAACATCGCCTCCGAGCGCGATGAGTGTGATGACGGCGAAGTTTGGGGACTCACAGCCGCGTCAACACATCCGCCGTCATCAGCCAGTTGAAGAACAAGTCCCCAGTAAAGCGCCGTCCCTGTCGCATAGCACACACATTTTTCTTCCTCCATCTCGTTGGATTTTTTTTCTTTATTTTCTCTTCCCAACCTCCGCACTGATTAAACGGCCTCACTTGCCAACAGGACAAGAAAGCGAACGAATTGGAACCAGCCATGGCGTCTCAAGCTCCGCCGGCGCGGCCGAACCCGCAGACCGCGTACGACATCCCGCACACGATCTACGAGGGGCCGAGCGCCTCGTCGACCAGCAAGCCGGACGCGCATGCCACGACGGGCGGCGGCCCCGCGGCCGCAGCGTTCGCGAAGGACATCACGTGCGCCGTCTGCCGCCAGCAGATCGTGTCGATGCAGCCCGTGAAGCAGCTCTGCTGCGCGCACGTGTTCCACGCCGTGTGCGTCGACCAGTGGCTGCGCCAGGAGATCCACTGCCCCATCTGCAAGACGCAGGTGCTGTTCCCGAAGATGCAGCCTGAGGCGTTCCATGCGGCCCGCGCACCGCCGCTGCACCCGCAGTACCAGCATCCGCAGCAGTACCAGGGCCCCAACAGCCACATCCCCATGGCGGTGCCCGTGCCGGCGCCGCTGGACGGCACGAACCCCGAGCTCTACGGCGTGTGCCGCGACTGCCAGACCGTGTTCTACCGCGACCCGAACAAGGTGCGGCCCGACACGGGCGCGTGGTTCCGCTGTCCGCAGTGCCGCGGCACCGACCTATACAGCTACATGCGCGCTAGCTGCACGCTCCAGTAAAGAACAAGCGAGAAGAGGGGGAAAAAAATGAGGCGAGTATGATTTTTATTTGCAGACGGTCTTGAAGCTCAGAGAGACTATCAAAATGCGCATAATGTACATGAATAATAAGCTGTGGGTGTATGAGAATTGAGCAGTGTTATTTTTTATGGCCTTTGCATGTCATATTTTGTTGTCTTCGTCGCGAATTATGTGAATCAAGATTATGTGCCCGATTCTCACGTGGACCACACTATTACCACATTCGAATTTTGCTTTGCGCCGCGCCATTTTTTGACCCCCACGAATATCAGACCAAAATGGACCGCCGACGGCGCGCCAAGACGGAGGACCCTGCCCTCAAGAGCAACAACATCCTCATGCTCACGCCCTCCGACGACGAGCAGGACGCGGGCGCGCGGGTGGCGTCGAGCGCCAAGCGCCCAGCGAAAGCGGAGCCGCGCGACGCGGTGGCGCTGCAAGTCGGAGACTGGATCGGTGCGCTGCTGCTTTGCGCTGTTTTGGGGATAAGGAAACAAAGGCGGACAGCTCATGCTCTGGATGGTGTCGGTGTTGTATGGTGTCGATAGACGTGCTGGACGACGTCGGGGTGTGGAATGTGGCGCAAGTGCGCAGCATTCCGTCCAAGGGCAAGGTACGTATAATTGTCGCGATATGTGGTGCTGTAGAGGATGGAACCACCGTACTAAGACGGAATGGGCTGTATTTAGGTGACCGTGCGCTACGAGGGATGGGGGCCCGAGTTCGACGAAACCGTAGCCCTCGCGAGTGGCCGCATTGCGCCGTTCCACGCGTACACGTCGTCGGTCAAGTGCTGGGTCAAGTACCTCAATTGGCCCTGGTGGCCCGGCGTGGTGGGTACTTCCTTCTGCTTTCGTGCATATGAGGCAATCGAGCCGTGACGCAGACTCACACTCACAGCCTTGCGAAACAGGCGACCATCCGCGTGCCAGGGAACGACGACGGGATCGCCAACCTGCAGACAGTCGATAAACTCTTTGTCAACTTTCTGGACAAGAAACAATTCACGTGCGTTGCAACTCGCTCGGGGCATCCGCATGCGCGACTCTGACGGTGTTTCTCCTTGTCGGTTTTCCGCTGCCAGGTTCTGGGTGAAAAAGAAAGACGTGAGGTCGTTTGACCACAACTTTGAGGAAAACTGCAAGGCCTCGACCGACCGCGACTTTGAGCACTCACTCAATCACGTCTTCCAGTCGACTGCGGGCGTGCTGCTGCCAAGTTTCGGCAAAGGGACGCTCCCGAAGCAGTTCGAAAGTCGCGCGGCGCCGCCAATCGACGTCAAGAAGGACGTTGTGGGGCGGGAGAAATGGCTCGAAGGGTTTGTGAAAAACCGCGAGATGCATTTCCAGATGCACGGAGGCAACGAAGCGCCCATGTTGACTAAACCGACAACAACGAAAGGTGTCAAAGGGAAGAAAAGTGAACCGGCCAAAGAAGTCGAGGAGGAACCTTCTCCCAAGCTGGAGGTGTATACAAAAGGTGCGGCACACTTTGTACTCGCCAGATGCGTATGGCGATATACTAATTGAAATGCTGCGCTCGCCAACTGTCACCGATACACAATCAACAGGTAGATGTGCGGCTGCTGCCAAGGCGAAACCAGTGACACTCGCGCTGAACGAGCACGCTGCGAAGCCAAGCCCCGTGGCGAAAAAGGGAAAGGCGGTAACGACCAAGCCACCAGTTGAGGACGAAGACGATGACGACAGTGACGAAGACGATTCAGACAATAGTGGAAGTCCGCACTTTGGCGAACTACGCGCTTCAAAAGCGAAGCGTGCACAAGCGCAAAAGGAGTCAGCGCCTGTGAAGAAAGCTGTAGTCGTCAAAGCAGGGCACAAGAGGTCGCGGGCAACAACAGAGGTGCCGAATGAAAAGCGCGATGCGCTCAGGCGAGAGAAACCTTCAACTGTACCTTCTCCAGCACCAGCTCGCAAAGCGCTCAAAGTCGTGAAAGCGGAGCAAATTGTCACTAAGAAGACTGCGTCTCATCCAAAGGCACCATCACCAAACAATGGATCACAAAAATCAATCGCAAAGCACGATCGAGTCGACGAGAATGCTGAATTCCTGCTCAATCGAAAACGAGCTGTGAGTGCAGTCGCTACGCTGGATCAAGATATAAACAGTGATGACTCGTCTGCGGCGCCAAACACCCGCAAGAAATTGCGAACAAGTGCGAACGCAAACATTCCGGAACAAGATGATGACGAAAGCGATGATTTCGTGGCGACATCGAGGCCAAAAAGTAAAGCACGAGTCAAAGGTGAGAGTGTGTTCTCTCTATCGTTTTTGAAGGATTCGCAGTTAGTCATTGGTACTAACTGAATGCCTTTTGTCTGTGGCATTTATACGAAGTGACTCCAATCATACCGAAGCCTCCTCGCGTCATGGACGCTGTCGACAGTATCTCTTCAAAACAAAATGCAACAAAAGAGAGCAAGAATGCTTGGAGCTCGGTTGCTAAGGAGCTCATGAAGATCCGAAGGAATGCTAAAGAGAAAAAGCGGTCCGTTAGGAACGAGAACGCGGAGATCAACGCGCAAGCCGATACTCAAAGTTTACAGCCACCATGTAAGTAGTAACGTACCTGACAGACGCAGTAACGCTAGCATAGTCGTGCGTCATTCTAAGCCGGTGTGACGTGTTCCAGTAGGTGGAGAAGAATCGATATCGAACAACAACTCGATTGATTTTCATCAAGATGGACCTGATGTTCCCCCTGTGCAAGCTCCTGTCATCATTGTGGAGAGTCTGAAGCCGTGGAACGGACTGTTTGTAAATCCTCGCAGCGTGGAAGAGGGAGAAAAAGCCGCGGCTTTTGTCAGCGATATGAGTTCGCGAGCTCGCTTTTCCACTGGTGGACGGGCTTCAAAGATGCGAGTGGGTTCTTTCGGTACGCTTTTGCATCACTTGCTTCTTTTTTTCTACTTTTCACGACTTCGTTTCTCACTTATTAGTGTGTTTTTGTTGCAGTCGCTTATACGGATATAGGCGAAGAGGAGCAGGATCGGCCATTAATGCGGATCGCTGCTCCCAATATGTTCAACGACGCCCATGAGACGAACCCGCCATTGAAGAAGTACCCGATGTCTCTCTCAGGTCGGTTTCATGGCCGTGCACTTCTATACTTTTCTGTTGTGCTCATAGATGAATACTGGCGGGGTTCTGATGGATATCTGCCCTATTGGTTACTTGCAGTGCTGCATTGGCCGCCAGCAAAGAACGGCGCCGTTTTCAGTTCTAGCGAGGGCTTTTCCATAGCGAATGTGCTGAAGAAGAGCATACCATTTCGATAAACACGGTGCTTGGCGATGAAACAGAAAACCATATGAATCAACAGTGTTGTACAGCTTATGCAAATATGGAGTGCTTCTTGCCTTTTGCCGCGCGGATGCATGTGTGGATCGCTGCGATCCTAGTTAACGAGAGTTTCATCCGTGTTGTCGACAGATTACGCGCTTGATCTTCGAACCGAGGCGGAAGAATGACGAAGCAATGTATCATAAAACACTCACAAAGCAGTTTGAGGCAGCTAGCTAGGACGGGCACACCCCACGAGAACCATGACGTCGAGGGGTAACATTCACCTATCAGAATATTTCGCCAATTCGAGATTCAGCTCAGCAATGCGAGATCGATGACCCCATAATGTCGCCGAGGGGTTTAGTATTCGGGGGTATATGGAACCAGTGGCAAGGCATTGTGCAAGCAGGGCACCAATGGACCAAGGGGTCTGGCACATAAAGTAGTAGTAACGGGCTCTAAAGCAGTCTCGCAGCTGGGTCCCTTGCCATCATGGGTTCCTTGGAATAACGGGATGCCCTTGGCGACTTGATCGAAGCGGAACGAGACAAAAGCTGCACTACGGAACGCCGACTCGCCCACAGCAAAGATGAACCAGCTGCACGCGGTCGATGTCAAGACAGAGGAACTTGTGACTCCGAGTCTGCCGCAGCAGCCCGTGCTCTTTGAAGAGGAAGAGACCAAAGCAACTGCAGGATTCGAATGCAACGCGAAAATTGAGGAGAAGAAACTGAAGCGAGAAAGCTTGCCGCCCACGTGTGCGAACACGAAGCATGCTTCGCGCCACAAGGAGGGCCAACCGCTGATGATCACTGTCGGCGATTGGCTTGATAACTTATCGTTGTTGTTTGCTGTGCTTCTGTCGTTGTGCTTTTGCTCAATTGCTTATAATTCGTATATTGTGTGCAGATACTGTCGACGAATTTGGCGTGTGGAACTGTGCTAAAGTGAAAAGTGTCCTCACTAAAGACTCGGTGAGTTGCTGTGCATGTGCAAGACAACCGTTCACTAAAATCTGACTTAAGTGCGCTGTTCTATTCGTAGGCGCAAGTCTGCTTCAACGGCTGTCAAGACGTGGTGGGAATGGACGAGGTCGTGCTCCTCGACAGTGAGCGCGTGGCACCGTTCCACACGTTCACATGGACTGTGAAGTGCTGGGCGAAGTATCTGAACCGGCCATGGTGGCCGGCTCTGGTACATGTACAAGTGATATGAGCTGACGTGCACAACACGAATTAACCTCTTGCTCGGCCTGTTTGATCCGTGTAGTTCACGGTCCAGACGCCCTCGTCAGAGATGGCAGCGAAAATGCTGCGTCGAATGGGCAAGGTCTTCGTGGACTTTATGGACAGCCTGGACTTTGAAAAGCGATTCAGGTAAGATGCACACAACATTTGATTATAGCTGCCAATTTTTTCATGCATCTTGGGGTGGTATCTGAACATGCCGGACTGATTTTCTAACTAGATGTTGGGTAAAGATGGAGGATGTCAAGCCTTTTCTGGAAAACTTCGACAGTTTTCAGAAGCAAACTACAGGCGCCGACTTTGAGCTCTCGCTGGCGAAGGTTCTACAAGCGAGGGCGACCACTAAGTTCCCCACCTTCGTCCGCGGTTTGCTCCCTCGACAGTTTGAGTCCGACTTCACGGGCTCTACCACGAGCGCGCAAAAGTCGATGGGGCAACAAATGTGGGTCCGCAGCTTCACGAACGATCGCAAGTGGTACGCACAGATGCATGGGTACGATTACACCGAAGGCTCAAGTGTGGGCGAAGGTGGCTCGAGGCACTCACCTCAAATGGCGCCCCCCGTACAGCGAAAACGAGGTAAGCTTACGCCATGATCTGATCGAAATTGTGCCACCAGAATGGTATATTAATGGTTTGATGTGTGATGATGAAGGCCACCCTGTGGGCAGGAAGAACCGACCTGCTCATACGCAACCACCCGCGGACGTCTTGGATCTCCCGCATGTGATGGCATGCAATGGGGATATCATTGTCGAAGAGCAAGGAGATGACGGCGCTAGTACAGCTAATACAAAGCGTCGACGAAAATGCGCAGGGCAAAGCAAAGGTAACTGGTTTGCAAAAGTTTAGGATTGAGTGATATAGCAAGTGGAGCAGCTAACTTCTGCACGTGTGTGTGTATGTGCGTGCTTCTTCTTGCCGAATGATAGGTGCTCGTGCTGATGCTGTTCATACTGACAAGGGTGGCTCAAGTACAGAAGAAGACAGCGGTTTGTGGCTTCGAGAATGCGTCTCTACAACATAGTAAATGCGCGATTGAAACAACTGTGTGTGTCTGTATGTTTGCGCTTGCAATCAGAGCTCTCACCGGTGGCTGTGCTGAACGTGGCGAGGTCAAGCCAATTGCATCGACACCGATCACACGTAAAGAACTGTATCAAGACGACGAGAAACCCAGTTGCAGTAAGCGAACTGCAGCACGACGCATCAACTAGCCTGCCGGGTGAGCAGAGAAGCCAACGAAAGCGTTTTCTTGACCTGAGTGCGCCACCCAAAAGCGCAGCAAACACACAGCTATCAGCACGCCAACCAACCAAACCGCGTGAAGGCTTTCGCAACAGCAAAGGTGCGGTGAGTGCTTGCTTGGGTGGCATGTAAAATTTATTGTTTATGGATTGTACGTTCTTCGAATGTGTTCTATTGCATCCTATTCACATTTTTTTTTTTTTTACTAGGTTGTATCTTTGACACCACGTCGCGAGGCGCGCTGCTTTCTTCTGCGTTGAACAACTGCGAGGTTGAAATAGTGGAGCCCAGATTGGCACTTCAGCAAATGACGCTAAAGCCGAAAGTGAGTCGAAAGGCAGTGCAAGCACTAGGTGCCCAGGAGGCTGATGATGGCATCACCGATACAGTACCAGATGACCGAGTATATCGCCGAACTACGAGAACGCAAGGTAGAGTGTTGCTTTGTTGTCTCTATTGAACTTGCTTCTGCAATAGACAGATGCGTTGTGCTAACGTTTACGTCGAATTGGTTCTTTCGCAGCTAACGACAATAAACGCCAATGCAGAGCACAGAGAGAAGACAAGGTCGTCATGATCGCGACGGCTCCAAGGAAGTTCGCTGCAGAACCAGCACTGCTGTTCTCGACTTCGATGTCCGGTAACATGTCAACGCATTCGATGCTGCAGATAGAAGAGTTAAGCGCCTCAGCCGCGGGACACAAGGAGAGAGTGGCCAACATAAGCTCGAGCTTTGGATTTTCTCCAAGTTCCTGGTTGAGGAAACATTTGCGAGCTCAAGGTAGTAGTGAATGCGTCCATGCATGCAACAGTGTATATGACGAAAAGTGGTTTGAGTTGGAGAGCGCAAACACTCGGGACTTACAGACTTCTACTTGACTCGGGCAAGTTCGCAAGTCCATCTACAGTATGTGAGAGCTCGCACTGAGACTCGCCTCTGCTGGTTTGCTGCTCTGCAGTGGCTCGTGTCTCCATCTTGTTTACGGTATTTTAACGCATTTGCAAGCCGCTCGCCAGTGCGCAACGGAGTGCTCCTCCCTCGCTTGTTCATGTTTTTGTCCGACGCCAGTCACCACTGATGGCTACATGTTGAAGCTTCTGATTCGAGACCCCAAATGGTGTGGGCCACTCTAAACAGATCCGAAATATCGGCAGGTGGAAACCCACAAAATCATCCCGTTGAAGCCCTCTCCAACTTACAAACCCTTATAAAACAGTTTCTTTTGTCATAAAAAATACAACAACAAACCTTCAATATTACTTGACATAAATCATAAACCTGTAAAATACTATATAAAGGCACTTTCTGAGTTTAGGGTCCTCTTGGTCGGCGCGAGTGAAAGGTAGCGAAATGCGGAATTCAACGCCATTCCCATCTCCAGAAGCCTCCTTCCTCCCTCCTGCGAACCAGACGATGCCGCGGCGCATCGACGACGACGACGACGGTGACGGCGACGGCGCCACTGCCACGGAGATCGAGATGCTGGCGGGAGAGTCCAGCGACGACGCCGAGTGGGTGCCGCCGCCCGTCGTCCACGCCGTGAAGGCGGAGCCCAGCGACGAGACTCAGCATCCGCCGTCTCGCGCCAAGAAGCGCCCACTGTCGGCGCACCGGCGTGGTGCAGCGATGGCGCCGAGGCCGCCTTCTGTCGCGAGACAATCTGCGCCGTCTCGTGCGTCTGCTGCTGCTGATGTGGCGACAACGCCACCGGCGCGCGTGCTGCCAATCACGCTCACGATCGGCGACTGGCTGGGTACGCTCGCTGCGGTTTCGATTGACCTGGGAGCGTATTGATGCTAACATCGTGTGTATCTGTTGTGCTTTGGTAGATGTGCTGGACTACGTGGGCGTATGGAACGCCGCGCAGGTGCTGAGCATCCCGACGCCCGATTCGGTACGCATGACATGGCTGTGCACGTGCGGTGACAAATGCGGATATCTTAACGTCTTGTGTCGCTTGGCAGGTGGAAGTCCGGTACGACGGGTGGGGTAGCGAATACAATGAGGTTGTTTCATTGAACAGTCGGCGCGTGGCTCCATACCACACGTACACGTGGACGGTCAAGTGCTGGGCAAAGTACCTGAACTGGCCGTTGTGGCCTGCTGTGGTACGACTAGCATGTCATTTTTCGTGTCTTATGATATCGTGCTGTGTAACGCAGTGCTCTATTATGCTTGCTTATGCAGCTCACAGTTCGAACTCCAGGCACTGCTGACGGAGCGCGAAACCTGCGCAAACTCAACAAGCTGTTCATTGATTTTATGGACCACAGAAACTTTGTAGACCGTTGCAGGTACGCCGCTCTCGCACACAAGCACCGATGTAACTTGTCGACTCACTTGAAGGACCTTTTCCGTGATTTGTCTGTAGGACATGGGTGAAGAAGAAAGATGTGCTGCCGTTTGACCAACATTTTGAGCGACTGCGGAAGAAAACGACTGGTGCAGATTTTGAGTTTTCTCTCAAACATTTGCTCAAATCCACGGCGACGACAAAGTTCCCGACATTTGTAGAAGGATCGTTGCCAAAGCAACACGAGCTGAGTTTGACGGATTCGGTGAAGAAGACGAAGAAGATGATGGGGAATAAGATGTGGCTCAAACTCTTTGCAAACAATCGCGAGCGACATAACAGTATGCACGGCAGCCACACCAATTATATTGGCGAGGACAACAGTCCTGCCATCGCCGTTAGCGTTGATGTTTGCGAAGATGTTGAAATGACGCCAAAAGACCGAGAAGCGAAGCCATTAAAAACTCCCGTGAAAGCAAAACAATCAGGTACGTGCCGAAACTTTTGACGCTGTTTACTTGCTTTCAAGCCGCATTCTTGTGCCGATAAATGATTTCCATGTAAATAGGCGCCCCAGCAGGCACTCCAACACAGAAATCTCCACGATCAGCATCAAACAGCGTATCAAATTCAAATCAAAACTCACCGCGTATGGTCAATGCTGTGAACGACATACTGCCAACAGTGATGGTGATAAATAATGAAATTATCGTGGAAGATGACGACGAAGAACCTGCGAAGCGAGAAAGGAAGAAAAAACGAGCTAGAGTTTCAACAACGCCCAAGACGCGAACAAGAATTGAAGCAGGCAGTTCTAGTTCGAGCGAAGATGATTCTGATTCCAGTAGTGGAAGTGACAGTGATGATGGAAATGACACCAGCCATGGTATCGGCGTTTTTCACAAACTTCGCAAACCACGGGCGGCGGCTCGAGAAATTGCGGGAAAAGAGCGAGAGGACGCAAGAAAAAGTGCCAATGGTTTGAAGCGACCAAGTTCTTCACGCAACCTATGGATGATCAGCTTCCAAGATGCAGTGGACCACGCGAAATCAGAGTCCAATGCAACGAATGGTAATGCGCCATACATAGCCCATTGCCTGTGCTTTATTTCGTGGAATGATCAATCCTATATATGTTTTTTTTTAACTGCTGTAGGTCCTACTCATCGGGCGAATGTGCGGATTGAATCAAGTGACTCAGAGCGTGATGACTTCGGGGTAACAACTGAAGGACATTCAGAAGAGTTTCCTGCTGTTAGTTTTCCGAGCGCAATTCACGGTAAGTTCACTATAGACGCTTCTAAAGCTGGACAACACAATTATATGCTGACGGGAAACGAATGGGCATGTGCTGAAGGCGATGGCGTGCATATAGAAGAAACATCGAGTGCTGGGTTGGCATCATCAACGAAAGGTTCGCTACACATTATAGTGATGGCCCATATTGAAAATGCCTCGTTTGACAATAGTGTTCACGATTTATGAACCCAGGAAAGTCTGTTGGTGAGAGTCGACATTCACACAAACAGAAAATCGCGGGGCTTGTCACGACTGCGTTGACGAGGAAGCAAGAACATAGAACTTCAACAAGCCCGACTGAATCGAAAAAGACGTCGCCTTCATCCAGCAAGCCGAAGCCAAAGCAGTTGTCAAAGCACAAACCTCCAAAGTCGTTGATGGATGTGAGGTTGGAGCAAGCACAAGCGGCCTTGGACGCAGAGGATGACGAAGAGAAAAAAAGCAAAGAAATGACTATGAGGCGAGATGCATGGCATACAGGTCGCACCGAGATTATGGGTACGCTTTGTGTGACTATCATATCGCGCTGCTTCTACTGTTGATGATTCCATTGTTGGGTTTGAAATGTAGATTCAGCAAGACTATCGTTGAATGCGAGTTCGAGGATTCTTCTGGAGCGAGAAATTGGGCAAAGACCGTCAAATGGGCCTAGAACAAGTATGATTATTTCTTTTATCATGGTTTTGCAAAGGAGGCAAGCACTCACTTAACAATCATTTTCACTTCTCACTGCAGGTCGTTCTTTTAAGCCGCACAGTCCAATTCCTGGACCGGATCTGAGTGAGTTTGCCTCAACTGTCTCGAGGGCACCGCGAAGGGTAGCCACACAAAAGCCACAGCCAAACAGCTCTGAAGAAGAATTGGAGAACGAAGAGATGAAGGTTCCAACGAGAGGCGACGGAGAAATTGTTCTGCAAGTTCGTCGACCCTTTTGCATGATGAGAGCGGGTACGCGAGGTGAATTATGGGACCGTCTTTCGGATCAACGATGCCTTCAACTGATGCTAATTCTTGAAATGATCGTCTTTTATATATTTTCTCTCAACATGGAAACTACAGTGGACTCAGCGTTAGCTATTCAACGAAAAACCCGAGTATTTCAAGAGCTGGATCAGCCTAGTCTTCTTGTTCGAGCCCCGAAGAAGTTCATGGAATTGCAGCATGCCGGCCCCACGTCTGTTTCTGAAATTGAGCTCCCAGTTTTTGACCCGAGTGGTGCAATCTCGCATTCGATGCTACGAATCAGTGATTCCGGAACGTTGCCAGTATCTGGAATGCCTTTGCCATCAGTTGAACCAGGATCTGCGCATAGCTCAAGTGATTTTTCAATTAATAGCTGGTTCAAGAAGAAGGTTCACATGCGCAGCTCACAGGATACGTAGAGCAAAAGGGTGCCTAGGTGAGCGAGCCTTTTCATGGCTGAGTAAGCGTGAGTGTCGTGTTTATTTATTGATAATGTGTTTCGTTTAGTTCTATTTGTATTGGGCTACATGGATTAGTAGAAATAGATTACAAACGTTAAATATGCGCATCAAAGCCGATGTGGAGATCGAGTTCGAGTTTGAGTCGAACGGAGCAGTTTGAAGTCAAGGCCAAAGACCGTCACTCAAGCAGTCGTATGACAAGTGAATCATTTGAGGAAATGATTCATTTCAGGTAATGAGTCACAGAGGCTTATATC
>JAADVP010000783.1:0-14661 GCA_023335675.1 Globisporangium solare
AAAAAAAAAAAAAACAGCAGCAGAGGAGGAGCCGTTTTATAAGCGCAACCAACGTGCGGCGCGTAACAGCCCCCTCTGCTTTAAAGACTTCTTCTTTTAAGAAGGATAGCGGCGTAGTTCCTTCTTTTTCGATGTCTCGCGCGAGCTAAAGATAAGCAGGCGGGCCTTGCTGTCGCGCCTCTCCGTACCGCAAAGTGTGATTTCAAGGGTGTCCTAGGTGGATGAATAAATACAGTCTTGAATTGCGGCTCACAACATATTCAATGCGGCAAATAGTTTGCATCGCGTATAAAAGGTTATCATAAAATAAGAGACTGCTGTTCGCAGAGTTCATCGCGATGTGGGTCTGTCTATCTTTCGTTTTGGTGTTGCTTTTTTTTTTTTCTCGGCCGCTGGCGTGCGTGGGTTCCGCAATTTCCGTCCAACCGAAAGAAACCAGAAGCAGAGCGCGCGAACCCACGTGGCGCACTTTACGAAAAGCACGAAATCGGTGGAAAGAAAACGGCGGTCGAACCAGTGAAATGCGCACATGCGTGGACAGTCGCGTAATAAAGAGAAGAGACGCCTTTTTGCGGCTCCCTCGTGATCTTTCCGGTCGACAGGAGCTCCATATACAACAGCGGCGCGAGTGACATATTAAAGAGAAAATGGAGCCCTCTCGTGCGCGAAAGCGCTGCGGCGGGTGCGCCAACACGGCGACGTCGCATGGTGCAGCGAAAGGATCCGAAAAAAATGAAACCTTCAACTTGAAGTGCGAGCGCTTCCTGCCCTTGGATAATGACTATGCACTTTACAAATCCATTTCGTGGCGCAAGATCTACTATATTAAAATATTCGCATCAGAACGAGGTCGAAGAAAAAACAGGATCATGCGATCCTACTAAAATAAAACAAATGATCTGCGAGTGGAGACTGCAAATAGTCGTTTCGCATAGATACGAAAAAAGCAAAACAAGCAAGCGCGATCCCGTACAAAGCTTCCCACCGGATGTGCACATTGCATGACGTGCGTGCGCATGCGCTCGTGGAGAAGTCAAGTTGCAGCCTTTGGAGATGCTGGCCCCACTCACTCTCCGTTGATGACGGCCTCCCTCATATCTTTGTTCTTATTCCTTGTTGGCAGCAAAAGACAGTGGCTCTTGCAGCGTTTTCCCGTCAGCTTGTGTAACGTGCTCACTCTATCGGCACATTTACTTCATACGAGTCAGCCGATGACCGCCATGTTTGCCCGGTTTCTTAATCCGCTACCGTTGTTGTCAGCACGGGAGCGCGACCGCGAGAGGAAAAGCCGTCTTGCGATCGTCTGTGAGAACATTGCATTTGCCCATGGAGTCAGGACGGGCTGGAAGGGAAGAAGCGTTATGCGGCCGCCGTATATGAATGGACACAACATGCATGTCTTTGGCGATGCCTGCGGTCTTGTCACATTGCCTGTCTGAGGTATGCTGCGCACGCCGGTGCATGTCCACACGCTTTCTACACGCGACACTTTGCGGGAGGCAGCGCGCATTCGTTAGCTCACGGGGATAAGTGCAGCCATGACCAGCTGCGCTCATGGTTGCACCTGGCAAAGGTGACCACGTGGAAATGTGATGGGGCGCCAGTGACGCAAGGTGTATATAGCCCCCGCCTCCTTCTCCGTTTTCCTCTATCCTGTGCGCGAAGCGTGCAGCAAAAGTTCCACATTGCCGCATCGAATCTACCCCGAGCTTCCATGTTGCTGGCGTCACTCGGACGCTGTTGTGCATCGTCTATTCTTTCCATAAAAAGCAAAACAGGATGCGCGCAAGCCGAATTTTCTTATTCCGACTTGCCCACTACTTTATTTGAAGATCCTCAATGAGGGTGCTTTCCCACAGTCACATTGCTTTTGTTGGATGTTGCGCCATATGTTGACTCGTCCCGAAAATAACGCTTTCCCTGATTGCATTCGGGACGCAATATTACCCGAATAGCCCAAGCCAGCGATCAATCGGGCCGAAAGCCAAAGAGCACAATTGCCATGAAGCGCGGGCTGGAGGAGAGCGGCGTCGCCGCGGACGACGGCAACAGCCACGGCGGCGCGGACAGCAACAAGCGCCGCAAGTGCCCGTACCTGGACACGATCAACCACCAGATGCTGGACTTCGACTTCGAGAAAGTGTGCTCGATCTCGCTCTCGGACCAGAACGTGTACGCGTGCCTCGTATGCGGCAAGTACTTCAAGGGCCGCGGCAAGGCCACGCACGCGTTCACGCACTCGGTGCAGAGCGCGCACCACGTGTTCATCAATCTGCAGAACGACAAGATCTACTGCCTGCCGGACAACTACGAGGTCGTCGACCGCAGTCTGCAACCGATCAAGCTCGCGCTGCGTCCGTGCTTTGAGCCGAGTCAGATCGCCAAGCTCGACCAGAACCGCATCCTGGCGCAGGATGCGTTCGGCGTGTCTTATCTGCCAGGTACTGTGTGTATGCGCTTTACCAGCGTGCATCGACAGAATGAGCGCTGTGTTTCTGTGTGGATCTAACGCGCTTGTGCATGGTTGCAGGGTTCATTGGGTTGAACAATCTGAAAAACACCGACTACATCAACGTGATCGTCCAGGCGTTGGCGCATATCCCGCCGTTGCGCGACTTCTTTTTGCAGTCCTCGGACGTCGTGACGAAGTCCAAGTCCCAGCTCGTGCAGCGCTTTGGCGAACTGCTGCGCAAGATGTGGAGTCCGCACAACTTCAAGAACACGGTACGCGGGCTTGAACTTTTGTTTCTTTTTTTGTTTGTTTGAGAGCTCTATCTCTAACATGATGGGAGCACGTCACTGCGGACAATCAGATCAGTCCGCACGAGTTTGTGCAGGAGGTTTCGGTGAGCAGCAAGAAGCGCTTCCATGTCGGCAAGCAGAACGAGAGCGTCGAGTTCTTGTCGTGGCTGCTGAACGAGTTACACCGTGGACTCGGCGGCTCTTCGAAACCCGGAAGCAGCGTCATCCACAAGTGCTTTCAAGGGTTCGTCCAAGTGACGACTGTCGACGAAAGCAAGGCAGCTGCCGTAGACCCGAGCGATGAGAGCAAACGCGCGCTCGCCACGACGACTGCCAAGTCCCCTTTCCTGTAAGTGTGCACGCTCGGATCTGTATTGGAAAGCAGTGCGCGTATTGCAGATGATGACGCGCATGCTGCGGATTGTCTGCTTTGTGTAGGTTGATGTCATTGGATTTGCCATCGACCCCTCTCTTCAAGGACTCTCAGGGTGGCAACATCATTCCGCAGGTACGTGGCGTCTTGAACAGTGTGTCTGTGTGTGCTTTTGAGATCGCCATGAAGCAAAAGGTTCACATTGTTGGTTCTGTTGCGTAGGTCCCATTGTTCACCGTGCTTGAAAAGTACGACGGAACCCACGTGACGGTGAGTGCAAGACAACCCTTCCAGGCACCAATTTCTGTCCTTTTTGTTCAGGTTTTGTGCGTGGCTGCTTGATGTTATCTATATTGGCAGCATGTGCTCCAAGGCTCGCAACGTTTAAAGAAGACGTACAAGATCGAATCCCTCCCATCGTACATCATTTTCCACGTCAAGCGCTTTACTCGCAACAACTTTTTCATTGAAAAGAACCCGACTATTGTCAACTTTCCGATCAAGAACCTCGAGTTACGCGAGTATTTGAACCTAGATGGATCGATTCCAACGGAAGAAAAACTGAGCGCCATGTGAGTTGCCAATAGTTGACGTCCTCAGAGCGTCAGATTGGATCTTGATGGAGCATCCAAAAGACTGACGCCTCTCTACATTTGTTCCCCTACTAGGTCGATCGCGGACCTGCGCGCTATCTTGACCAAGCACGACGTGTCCTCGAAGGTTTGTTTTCGGGTGTTGAAAAAAATCTGATCGTTTTGTTACGCGAATTAACGCTTTGAATATGTTCTCTTTTGCTACAGGATTGCGTTGAAAAAGCGGATTTGGTTGAGAAGGTTTTGCGTGTCACAGTGCCGCCGACAAAGTACAACCTGATTGCCAACATTGTGCACGATAGTCCCGTGACGACGGGAAAAGAGGCGTCTCTGAAAACCAATCCGCTGACAGAAGGAAGCTACCGTGTGCACGTGCAAAACCGAGTAAGTCGCGTCAGTAGTTAGATCAGCTTCTAGTTTGTGCGTATCTCCCTCACCCTCGTTGCTCGTGTTTTACGTACGCAGGCCACTGAGCAATGGTACGAGATCCAGGACCTCCACGTTCAAGAGACAATGCCGCAACTGATTGGCGTGTCCGAGTCGTACATGATGATTTACGAACGGAAAGCATGAAGACAGTAAGCGAGGCGCAAAAAACAACCAATCCAACCATGGGATAACAGCAAGAAGCTTGCACGCTGCTCCTTGAAAAAAAAGGGAGCATATCGTGATCCAACCTATTCCCAGGCGTTGTTCATTTTCAATGTGTCTCATTTGGCTGCTGCAGAGACGCCGTACAGCTCATTCCAAGCGAGCAGTGAGTTGATCGTCTCTTTCGAGACACTCGGACGCACCCACGAGATGGCGACTTTGAAGTCACTTGCGTGGACGCCTCGCACGTCCTCGCTTCTCACGTCTCGAATGCGCGCACCAAGTTCGCGAATCGGCCCCATGGCTGCGTCCTTGCACAGTGCTTTGAGGTCGCTCCCTGAATATCCGTCCGTGGCTTTCACGAGACTCGCCATCTCGCGGGACGAGATCGCATACTTTTGCGACCCGATCAAGTGGCGAATCAGCGTCTCTCGAGACGTCTCATCGGGGAGAGGGACTGCGTCATGGCATGCACGCAAAGCAACAAATGTGATTACACTTTCTATGTCATGACACTACAGAAGAAGCTCGCACCATATATCCGCTTTTCAAGGCGTCGGATGATCGCTTCGTCCAATTCTTGCGGCAAGTTGGTCGCGCCCATTACGAGAATCCGGTCGTCAGGTGACGACGCTGCGCCATCCAGTTCGGTAAAGAACTGCATCATCCAACGAACGCTCTCCATCAAACCCAAGTCCTCTGTGCAGGTCAACAGTATTTCGGCTTTAAGTACGTCTCTTACCTGGTTCTTGATTCTCCTGCTAGCTTCGTTCTCGGAGGCCGACCGCGTCGACAGTAGCGCGTCCATTTCATCCAAAAAGATCACTGCCGGCTGCAACTCGCGCGCGATCGCGAAAAGCGTCCGCACCAGTTTCTCGCCTTCACCGACCCACTTGGACGTCAGCGTGGACGCAGAGATGCTGAAGTGGTTGGTTTTGAAAAATGCACGCAAAGGGAAAGAAAAAGAACGCATTATCATGAGAACGAGGCACTTTGTCTGTAGACACAAGCTTGCACGCACTTGAAGAAGGTAGCATTTGACTCGGTCGCAACGGCTTTTGCCAGCAGCGTTTTCCCTGCACATACAGCACACTCGATAAGCACACAACAGTTCTCTAGCCTAACGAGTGCGCAATGAGGTCCAACGTACCAGTTCCAGGCGGTCCGAACAGCAGCATGCCGCGGGGTGGCGCCAAGAGCCCCGTGAACAAATCCGGTCGCAGACTTGGGTAAATCACGGCTTCCTGCACGTCCAAGTAGAATGGGGTCGTCAAATTCTATCTAGCGGATGCATACAGCGTGTCGAAGTTTAATAGCATAGTTCACCAACCTGGAGGATCTGCTTGGCGACGTGCAGCCCCGCGATGTCATCCCAATGCACTTTGGGCGAGCGGTCGAGTACTTCGTCGAGGATCGTGTGCGCGTGCTGCGTGTGGTGCTGGAGGAAGGCCGACGGTGCAGCCCCGCCATTGGCGGTGGATTGTGCGCCATGGCCTGAGGAAGTAGCAGCAGCAGTCTACGCGCAGCAATACACACGTGTTTCGCATTAGAGCACATGCCAGTGTTGTATCCATCAGTCGCAATGCAATGCATACCGGCGCAGGTTGTGATGCTGTTGTGTCCGATGCCGCCTGGGATCATCCGCAAGACAGACAAGTCGATTAAGCGCAATGGCGCAGTGCAAAGATAGAAGACGGTGGCTTGTCGCGTCAAGAGCAAACCTCATTCGAGTGCGCGTACTCGCGCTGCAGCAATTGCTCCTTCAAGCCCTCGGCGCGCGTCATGTAGTGATGAATCGTCTCCCGCAGAAAGAACTTCTTCTTCTCGTCCGCGTGCGTCAGCTCTATGTGAACAGTTGTATGTGCATTTGCATCCAAACAGAGCCATGTTAGCACCAAAAGCGCGGGAGACATGCGCCAGCAAGACCAGCATTCGACGAGCGCGTACGTACGCTGCAGCTTGCGCATCATCTTCTCGATGGCGTCGGCGTAGAGGTCGACTGCGCGCGCTGAGTCGCCGCTGTTGTCGGCCTTCACGGCCTCGTCGAGCACCTGCTTGATCTCCGCGTCCTCGGACTTGCTCGGCGTGAGCCACGCCATCAAGCGCATCATGCTGCTCTCCTTGTCGGTTCTTTCTTCTTGCGAACAACAGCATTCATTACCCGAGTGTGGCTTCTCGACCATTTCGTCCAATCTTATCTTGTCTTGGAATATTTTCGACGAATAGGAACGCAGATTCACCACATCGCGTTTCCGCCTTTCGTGACAGCGTCACATTTCCCATTAGCACCAGACAAAAGATGCTGCGACGAATTGTGGGCCAGATTGCGCGCGCCGGCGCAGGCAGCATCCAGCCTTTCGGCGTGCGCTTCGTAAGCATCAATGGTGCGCTTTTGATGCCGTTGCGAGCAGTAGCGGCAGTTGCAGCGTTGCAATCCTGTAGCTGCCGCAAAATGCGCTCATCATGAACAGTACTCGGCACTGACAGACGTGCCATATCCTTGCTTGTATTGCCATGCAAAGGCAATCAGATCCGCCCAGGCATGGCGCTGGACATCGACGGGAAGATCTACCGCGTGACCAAGCACCAGCATGTCAAGCCTGGCAAAGGCGGCGCCTACACGCAGGTGCGTTACCAAAGAAGACATCGTTTGGAGGGCTGCCAAATCGATTGCTCGGTGCTGACGTATTGCGTGGGTCGATCGCCCAATAGGTCGAGATGAAGGAAATCAAGACAGGCAACAAGATCAACCGCCGCTTCCGCGCGGCCGAGAGCGTGCAGAAGGCGCCGCTCGGCCCCGACCAGTTCTTCCAGTTCCTGTACCACGAGGGCAACAAGCTCGTGCTCATGCACAACTCGACGTTTGAGCAGGTGCGTTTGCGTATAAAGTGCTGTTCTTTGTCTCTATCATGGCTCATTTTGGGGTTCGTATGTCCCCGTGTCATAGATGGAGGTGCCGCGCGACCTCTTCTCGGAGCGCCAGCTCGATTTCCTCCTGGAAGGCATGACGCTCACGCTGCAAATCGTCGAGGGCGACGTGCTCTGGGCCAACATGCCGGAAAACGTGACGCTCGCGGTGACGGTACGCTGCTGTATACACTCGTATCAAGAGGCTATTTACGTGGGCACGGCGGACTCACTGTTGCTTGCTGGCGGCGATGCGCGTGTGCAGAAAACCACGGCCAAGGGCATCGCGGACACGGCGCTGAGCGTCAAGGACGCGACGCTGGAGAACGGCGCCGTCGTCAAGGTGCCGTTGTTCATCGAAGTGGGCAACCAAGTGCGCATCGCGACCGAGGACGGCTCGTACGTCGACAAGCTGTAGGACAATTAAAGGAAAAACAAGAGTGTCTCCATCGCGTGGACAATGTGACGACGAACCAGAATCAAGTACGCGCCGTTTCTTTTTCCTGTGTCAACAGCGCCATGACGCACTCGCCAACCAGATTGTGGGACACAGCGCAACAGGAGAAAGCAAAGCACAAGAGCGAGAGAGAAGCAAGAAATCATGCGTCGTCTGTTTCTTCAAAAACGCTGCATTTCTCTTTCATTGTCTCCATTTTCAACGGTTTGGTCCGCATCATGGGTCTGATCTATCTGGGACGAACGAAACGTCGTTGTCTTCCCTCGGCCATTTTCAGCCAATGTGACCGCTGAAACGTATTTTTATTCCAATCACAAAACGCTTCAGCTACGTATACAGCCAATCAGAGCAGCGTATGCGACGGAGAGATGCAGTTTGTGTGCGTCCTTTCAGAGCGAGCAAACAGCTGGAGGAGACGTGGTGGCGTCGTGATGCGAGGTCGTAATTGTATGGGCCGCATGAGATAAGATCGCCAGGCGCTGCGTGTCGACGTCAGCGGCGACGGTGATGGACTGGCCATGCGTGAGGCAGTGGGCCCACCCACTCGCTCACTTCTCAACTCGCGCTCTCCTCTCGCTCCGCCGCTCGCAAACGATGGCGCGCACGACCGTGACCCAAGCGGGCAGCTCCGCGAACTCGACGACGTTGACGTACCAGTCGTCCAGCGGCGCCGCGCAGCTGCACCCGCCACAGAGCGTCGCGACCACAACCTTGAAGCGCCACACGAGCCATCAGCGCCAGCGCTTTGATTCGGCCGACCACGCGCTCTGCAAGCAGCTCCAAGCAGCAGCGGTCGTGGTGTCCCCTCAGCGCAGTGGGAGGAGCCATGCTGCGCCACGTGAAGCGCAGGAACCGGAGCCAGAGACCGCACCCAAGCCGTCCTCACGCGTAGAGGCACATGCGTCCAGCACAAGTACAAGCGCTAGTACGAGTGGCCACGCGTATCCGCAGCAGCACGTGCGGCGCATTCGCTTGCAGCGGTTCGACTCGGCGGACTGGGTCATGGACGCGCAGCCCTCGCGCGCAGGCTCCCCGAGCGCGCCGACCACGCAGATAGCAGTCGCGAAGCTCCTGCTGGACCGCCACGCGCACACGACGTGCCACTTTGTGACGACGCCCGTGGAGCAGCAGCAGCGCTGCACCGAGAAGGCGTGAGTAAGAGAGGGCGAGTAGTCCTCCTATGCCAGTAGCGTTGTATGGTAACTGTGTAGCCACATAGTGGTGTAAAAATGGTATTCTAATGTAAAATTTAACTTTACGAATGGATCTGTCCGTTGCTGTACTCCCTCGCCCTCTATTGCGGCACTACACTTATTACAGGGAAAATGACGATCTCCAATGTGAAGAAGCATGCGCTGGGTGAGCGAGCGCGCTTCCACATACACGCTGCTGTAGGCACCAGCGGAGCGGACTGACACGTTGTGCGTTACATGCGTCAAGTGGTCGTGGTCGCCGTCTTGATGGCGACGTACCAGTTGTACCGCCTCGAGACGACGCGCACGCGCGGCATCGCCCAAGTGGACGACGAGGTGACAGTGCCAGACGCCGTGGATGTATTCGGCGCGTGATGACGAGCTCTTGTGTGCGCGTGATGGAGCAGTTCGAGCGCGCGGTGCGGTTCCTCCGCAGCCAGCTCCCGAGCGCCGGCGCATACGAAGTGCGGCTCACGCAGAGCGGCAAGCACCAGGCGGCGGCCATCGTGATCAACCGCGGCTACGACGTGCCGCGCATCGGTACGAGAGTTTGAAATAGCGAACTGTAGCATGCGCTGCTTGCTTAGCACGCGCGCGTGTGTGTATATATATATGTCGTGTTTTGATGCGTATGTAGAAGCAGAGCTGCTCGTGGACCAGCATTTGGTGGCCATGCGGCGGCAAATGGGTACCAAGAGCAAGCCCAAGCGGCAGAGCCACGCGCTCCCTGGAGCTGCAAAAAATGCCGCTCCTGCCTTCCCACCAGCGCTGCGCTTTCGAGTGTACGACCACGCGACGATGGACGCGATCGCTCAGGTAGTTGTGTGCGCAATTGATACGATCGTCTCTCTCTCATCCGGTTCCTCATTCTCTCGTGTCGCTGGAACTAGACGCTCTACAAGAAGCAAATGACCGAGTCGTACGATCCAAAGTGACACTGCTGCATGTGTACTGCAGCATCCTGAGCACTGTTCACGCCTACAGGTTAAACATATCGATCTCTTCCTCGTCGTCGTCGTCGTCGTCCTGGTTCTCTGTCGTCTCTCCGGTCGCTTCGCTGTCGGCAATAATCGCTGCGAACCGCGGGTTTCCTCCGAACTCTCGGGGCGCTGACGCTTTAGCGCCGCCTACCGCCGATGCCTGTGCCTGCGCCTGCGCCAGCGCCAGCGCTTGCTTGGCCTTTGCCGCAGCGTCGTGCTGCCACCCGAACTGGACCACCGTCGCTGTGAGGTTGTCGCTGCTCCCTCTCCGGTACGCCTCCTTCACGATAGCGTCGGCTGCCTTCCGCGGGTCCGCAAAGTGCTGCAGGCCGATGACCACGGCGTCCTGATTGCTCATCACGTCCCAGATGCCGTCGCACGCGAGCACGAGAAACAGATCATCCTGCTCGACAGTGAACCGCTTGATCTCGGGCTCGCGCGAGACCAGCGGCGTGGGCTCCTTGAGCGGACGGTCGCCGAACGCGCGCGAGACAGCGAGGTACGTCGCCACGCGGGCTTGCTGCTCCACCGAGAGGCCGGCGCCCGTGACGGAGTACACGCGAGGGATGCCCGCAAACGTGCCGACAAAGCCGCCCTTGCGTTGGATGCGCTGCTTCTCGTCCGGCCGATCGGGTTTGTGGTCTGCGGTCAGCGGGATCCCATGGCTGCCTCGACAGAGCACTGCGCGGCAGTCGCCGAGGTTGAGCGTGTAGTACGCCATCTCCGACGACAGCGGCCCGCCTGCGACGAACCACACCAGCAGCGCCGTGGAGCCGTCTCGCGACGGGTTCTTGAGCAGCACTTGCGCGTCGCACCGCTCGAACGCGTCCGTGAACGCGCGTCTGAAGTTGGCGTCTTGCGCGTGGCACCACGTCTGGAACTCGTGCTTGCGCTGTGCGTCGTCTGCATCGATCTGCGCGATCCCGTCCTCCATCGCGCACACGGCACTCTGTAGCTGCTCGCGCAGCGCAAGCGCGTCCTTGTTGCCGCTGCTATCGCTATCTTTGTTACCTCTACTGCTATCGGTCTCGATTGTCATGAGCTCTTGCACTTGGCCCAGTTGCTCCTGGAATAACTTCAACTGTGTCTCGATCTCGCGTCTTCGCGCCAATTCTGCGTGCGCCACTGCGCGCATGTCCCTCAGCGCGTCGTGGTCGCTTTCGCGGATATGCTGTTTCAGCGACGAGCTCGCGGTCTTGAGCAGGTTGCGCATGAGGAAGTCGACCGTGAACACGCCGCCGTGGCCGTCCAGCACGCCAAACACGGGGCCAGGGAACCGCGCCGCCGCGTCCGCGAACGCCCGGTCCTCGTTCGTGGGCTTCATGCCCTGCCAAGACTCGGAGCCAAACCACAAGTTGTCGATAGAGAAGTCTGTGGTCGGAGAAGCCGCGTCGTTGGTCTTCAGCTTGTCCGCTGCGTCTCGCTGCGCGCGCTCGTGGGCATCTGGAGCCGCCGCACTCTCCGTCCATGGGTCGCTGGCCCCCGAGACGCGCGCTGCGCTCTCGTGCGGCGCGCTGCGCTTGAAGGCGCTCGCCCGCGCGCCGTCGCCGGCATCTTCGTCGCGCTGCTTGCGCTTGACGTTAAGCGTCGTCATGGTGCAAATAGTTAAATGATAGCAAACACCCAAAAAAGAGAGAAATTCGAAACAAAATAGAGCGTGGATACCATTCCGTCGTAATTACTCATCGATACTTCGATAATTCATGACGAGTTAGCGTGTTCCATCGAGGATTTCGTCTATTCGTGGGGTTATTCGGAGGTTACGGTATCCACGCCATGGATGCGTAACCCTGTCTCACGCGACGCTTCATCATCGCCACAGAGCAAGGGACAAATGCTGCACATTGCATCCCACACCGACAACAGTTAGCGCTCTATCCAACGCAAAGCGCAGCTCTACACGCAAGCGCCAGTGGACGTACAGTGAGGTCGGGTGCGTCTGCGGCCACGAGGCCCAGAGCTCCTCGATGCGCTCGAGGACGCACTCGTCCAACGCGACCACGAACACGGCATCGTACCCACCAGCTACAAGACAACGCCATAGTCAGTCTCATACAAAGAAATCAAGCAACAGATCAAGTTGCGAGCTGTTGCGCAGATCCAAACCTCCAGGGACGCCCACGATGAACACGCCCGGGATCGCCATGGTCGCGTCAACCAGCTCGGTCTGCTCCGGGGGCTCAATGGGGACCTGCGCCAGTTCGCCCATTTCCCTAATAGGTTGGCCACGCGCCGACACTTTTGTCAGCTCCACGTCTTGATCTCTGCAGCGCTTTTCCAAACGCATCGTCCCACGTGAGCCACGCACGTACCGCAAGCAGCGCCGCACCATCAGGAACGACTCGCGGATCGAAGTCAGCATGCTCCCAAGAACCGGATTCAGCTCCTCCCACTACGAAAACTGCAATTAGAGCACGTCGAGGCGCTTGCAACTCGGTTGAAGCGTACCTGCTCAGACGCGGAGTTCGCCATGCGCCGACGCTCTCTTTCGAATTGTGGGTCGCATGCAACAAACAAGGCGTGGAGCTTCGTGAAACCTTGTTCCACTTGGGAATTGTAGCCGTTCAGCAATGTGATGACGCGAGTGGCTTGCTCCGGCTGCGATCTCTGCCACGTGAGGACCTATAGATGCCAGCGGATTCGCAAACACTGAGGCTCAGACAGGAAAAAAAACATCGCTATTGTTTCCCTCAATGAGCAAGCAGAAGCAGTGGCGTTTGGTACCTTTCGGACCATGGACACCGTGTGCGAGCCAGCAGTGACATCGCCCATGAACAGACGGAAGCCCGAAGGCAGCTTGAACGGTTGCTACACACAATACGCACAGGAAGAGAGTCGTGCGTCAATGCGAGTCTGATAAAGCAAAAAAGATAAAGCCAGATAGGTTGCAGTGAACACCCACCACACGACTCGCAATGTCCCACTTGGCTCGGTCTGTGATGCATTGCGCGATCTTCTCTGGGTGAAGCGCTTCGGGCGAGTTGAAGGCATCCAAAATGGACGCTGGGAAGCGCGTGTAGCACTGGGAGCCAAAGCACGCGGCCGAGACATCAAATCCACTTCCGATCTGAGCACAGGCAAGCGAGCACCTGGTTAGTCTGACGTCATTCGCTGCAAGGAGCAGCAAGACCACTTACCTTTCGTTGCACAAAGCAGTGGCTCAATTGCGCCAGGTTGTGGATGAGCTCGAGTTGCTGGTCGCTGTCTTTGAATAGCTCCGACGACTGGGTGGCACCAACGGGAAGGAAGTAATGCACGAGAGCGCCGACAAGAGACGTCACGAGTGCTGCAGAGCTGCCGAGGCCCGTTTTCATCGCCACTTTGTCGCCGATTGGTTGCTCTAGAGTCGAGGTTGTTTCGCAGTTAGCTCCATGTACATAGAGGTATAAGCTATCAAGCTCAAGATGGACGCGTGCCTTGCATATGTGGAGGCAGAAACTTTGGCAACGACGCAAGGTTTCGTCGATACAGGGTTTGGTTCGCGGCTTGGAGCTACATGCGCCGCATTCAAAAGCGTACACACGCTATCAGAGTGAGGGCCACTACCACAAGCACATGCACATGCAGACAAGTCAGAATCGCACTCGCTTGACTTGCGAGTAAAAGTCGTTGTCCGCTTGCAGCACGACGTGGACTCTGGACGCAGCCTCGCGCAGTGCCTCAGCTTTGTCCGCGATACGGTGCGGCGCAAGGCCGGCGATGCCGTTCGTCGCGCACATGAGCGTCTCTTCGATATACGCGTTGCGGTCTGATGTTTCGCTGCAAAGTCGAAGCAATTTGCTTGTGAGTTAATGGCAAGCAAGCGTCTTGGTTGCAACCAGCACGCGTACCTCACAGCGAACTGGTACGTTCCCGACTTGTCGTCGCGATGGAGCTTGCCACTCACGACCTGCCCGAACTGCGGACTCTCGACACGCACATCGATATCGCCGCTTCTATTGACGCCGATTGCTGCTGCGTCCGTCTACTTTTGCCATGCGAATGTGTGTTGGTGAGTGTTGTTGGCTCATGCGATTGCTCCGGAGCTCCACTGACCTTCGCAGAGCGAACGTGCGTGTAGAACCGCGCGGTGCTGGCCAGGACAAGCCCAGAGTACTGCGCGTCGAGCACGAGGTACCCACCGGTGATCAGCACTTTTCCGGGCGCCGACACGCACACGGCGTCGCCGCTCGCCATCATTTGTTGCCAATGATGCGGCCAAAGTGAGTGTGGAGTCAAACGAAAAATAAGGTGCACCACTCTACTTGCGCAGGTTCGTAAAACTTCACTGCGCACTGTAGTGGCGTAATTGAAAATATATGCCACTACTATTCAACGTGTCTCGATTACCGGCTTAGACAGGTGGTCTCATCTGGAGTAATGACTTAGGATACTACAGTACTAGACGACTGCGACCAGTGAAAATATTCTGGTTTGCGAATCTTGAGGTGGCTACGCGTGCTGAAGACGGCGCCAAAGAGGTCTGCGGCTGTCGAAGCCGACTGAGAGCTTGGTGGGTGTCTTGGCGGCTCACTTCGTCGCGTCGGAGAAGAGCTCGAGTGCGGGCGGCGAAACTGGAGAGAGTGGCGATGACGAGTGCCTGAGCCGGGGCTGGATGCACGTTCTTGAAGAGAATCGCATTGCAGTCCGTCCTGATGGCGTGGAGGCCCTCCAGTGGAGGGTCGCTGCTTGCTTCCACTACGGTATTTGTAGTCGCCAATCTGGTTCGACCGCCGTTTTCTTTCCACCGATTTCGTGCTTTTCGTAAAGTGCGCCACGTGGGTTCGCGCGCTCTGCTTCTGGTTTCTCTCGGTTGGACGGAAATTGCGGAACCCACGCACGCCAG
>JAADVP010000784.1:0-14651 GCA_023335675.1 Globisporangium solare
CCGAGGTTTTTTTGGGATCTGTCCATACAAACATCCAGTGCCGCCCCAACCCAAAAAATCTCTACCAAGGTTTTTTTCCTCGCATCCTGCAGAGTGTGTGTGGGTGAGGTGTGGTTTTTGACAGCACAACGTTGTTGCGTTGCGCTTGCAGGCAGCAGCTCCGTCCGCGTGCCGCGCCAAGCTGCGTCTCCGGCTCCGTCGTCCGCACAAGAGCACGACTGCCCGCCTCTCCCTCTCTCTCTCTCTCTCTCTCTCTTTCGCCTGCCATGGCGCCGCACTTTGCGTCTTCCCCGTCGCCGGTCGCCAGCAGCAGCAGCAGCACGCGCATGGACGCCGCCGCTGCGCCAGTCAAGTCGCCCACGGCGTCGCCGCCGCTCTCGGCGACGTCTGCGTCCACGACGTCGTCCTCGACGCACAGGCAGCGCCAGTCCGTCATGACCAAGCCCATGCCCAGCCGCACGCACAGCATGCCGCAGGTGTTCCGGTCGTTCTCCAAGAGCTCGGAGCATTCGTCGTCGCGGTCGTCGCTCCTGCCAGGCGGCACGCGCAGTGCGCCGCGACAAACCGACCCGCAGTGGTTGACGACCCAGGGCATGGACCGCGGTCTCTTTCGTAAGTTTGAAGAAGTGAGCGAAGAGCTCGCGAGACTCAACCGACTGTCGTCCCAGTTGGAGACGCCGCCGATGGGCAACAACCCCGAAATCGAGCACGTCCAGGGCGAGCTCCGACGCATGCAGCGCAGCTCGAGCATGGTCCTCCAGTCCCAGAAGGAGCTCCAGGAAAAGATCGAGCGTCAAGAGCGCAACTCGTTCCGGAGGTTCTTCACGTTCAACCGCGACCAGAAGATCGAGAAGCTCAAGTTCAAGCTCTGCGAGAAGATGTCCGAGTCGCTGCAGATCGACGCCGAGGTGCAGCATCTCGAGCGCAAGTCGGACTCGCTCCTCACAGACTGGCGCTCGTCCGTGTATTCGTCCAGGAATCAGACCGACGAGGCCAACCTCGCGGACAAGATGGTCGAGCTCGAGCGCGAGAAGCAGGACATCCTGCGCTGTCTGTTCAGTTCGCTGAGCATCCCGGATCCGAGCGTAACGCAGCTCCAGTCGCGCATCGCGATGTGCACGTCGGAGGCCAAGGCGTGCGAGTCTGTCAAGAAACAGGTCGAGAAGATCACGTCGCTGTACCGGAACGCGCTCCAGTTGCTGCGCGCAGCGCTCGCGACCGTCGTCTCGGACGACTACACGGGCTCGGTCCGCGAGTTCGCGAACGGCCCGTTCCCGTTTACCATTGAAGCCGGTCAGTTGATCGAAGCCTCGCGGAACTTTGTGCAGCCGGAGGCACGCCGGCGGTACCGCGCTTTCGCGTCCGAGCTGGTCGACGTGCGCCCACCAAAGTTCCCGCAAGCGATCGCGGACTTTGCGCGCCGCGCTCGAACGCACTACGATCCAAACAGCACGCTCGCGATCGACGCGTCGCGAAGACTCGAGGCCGGCGAGAACGTGATCGTGCTCACACACCGCATTGTGATCCAGAAGCTCGAGGTGCTAGAGCAGTGGAGCAAGACCGTCGAGGCCGACCAGGATCGCGCCGTCAAGGAGCAGCGGCGGCTAGAAGTCAAGCTGCAGCAGCGCATGGCCATCCTCGCGCGCTCCGTGTCTGTGTAGAGCACGAAAAAGCGAACATGGGTTCGTTTTTTGTTGTCTTTTGTCCTTGCAACGCTGTAATTTATGACCCATCCCCCATCTGACCAGAGAGAATAAGAAAAAAAAACGCTCGACTACAAAGAACAGTCGGAGAATCCGCGCGTCCGAGATCAAGAAGGAAACCCCGCAGATGACGACGCCCGACGAGGTGGGGCGGGCAGTTGCTGCGGGGTGACACGTCGGCTTCAGGTTTCTGTAAAAATCATCGCCACCGAATCAAAGCGAATGCCTTCTTTTGTGCATGCAAATTCACATATATTTGGAGCGGAATGAACACGAGGAGCTACTACAGATTTAGAGAGCTACGTACTCTTTTATCAGCTCCATTCGCCCATGTTGACATCGTCACCGCCTGATGGATCCATGTCTTGATCTCGGTAGTGGCGGCCAAGCAAGTGCGATTGGTAGTCCTGGTTCGTCAGGATGGACCGCGAGTGCTGCTGCTGTTGTTGCTGTTGCTGTTGGTGAAGCTCGTTTGCAAACATGTGTTGGTGGTGCTGCTGCTGGTGGTGACTCGCGAGCTGCGAGCCGTAGACATCGTGAGAATGCATCACCTGGTGGCCGTGTTGCTGGCTGTCATCGCCGTAGTACGAGCGCTGCTGCTGCTGTGTGTCCCGCGTATCGTTTGAGGTCAAAAACGGAGAGGAGCGAAGCGAGTTGGAGCTGGAAAGCCCATTCGACCCAGCTCCGATAAAATGCGAGTTCAAAGCTCCGCCCATGTTTCCATGGTTTCCAGTCATGTCGTGGCCGTGGTGCGGTCGCATGACATCGGCCGAGGTCATGTGAGACTGGTGCAGATGCTGCTGCAAGTCCATGCCCATATGGGATTGCTGGGTATGATCGTAGAGGTCTTGAGAGCCGCCCAATCCGGACATCGAAATACCCTTTTGCACATCGCCGTACAACGGATGCTGCATCTGTCGTTGAGTCTGCGCCACGTGCTGTTGTTGTTGCTGTTGCTGTTGAGCGTGCTGCATCGTCTGCTGCTGTGGTTGAAGATGGAGAGGCGTCTGATGCTGTTGGCTGAGCTGCTGGTGGGCATGCGTCAGCATTTGCAGATGAGACGCGTTGGACGAAAGATGCACTTGCTGCTGCAGTTGGTTAGGAAGCTGAGGAGCTGCTTGCGGTTGTTGCTGCGGCGGCGAGTGCAGATTCAGGTCTTTGCCACGGCTAACTGAATGGGACTGAGTAGCTCGCTGGAACTGGTGCGCCTGCGACTGGTGCATCGTCTGCTGTTGCTGCTGCTGAAGTTGAGGTGGTTGTTGAGGTGGCAATGGCATCGCTTGCTTTGGCTGCTTTGGTTGCTTGGGCTGGGGAGGCTGCTTCGGCTGAGGTGGTTGCTGTGGTGGAGCGCTTTTGCGTTGCATCTGCTGCTGCTTTAGCACTTCTAACGCTTGGTTGAGGAACGCATGCTGCTCTTCCTCCTGCTGCTGACGCTCGTGATCAGACTGCTGCTGCAAGGTCGGACCTGTGTACTTGACCGGGGGCGGCACGCTTTGCTTCTCCTTTTGCTTCGTTGGCTTTCTCTGCGGAATCGCAATCGGCTGCTGCGAAAACGTTGGCAGCTGCTGAGGGACGTCCTGATGCTGAAATGATGCTACCTCGGGCTCATCGTGAACAGAATAGGAAGAATGGTTGAGCTCCACACGCTGCTGTTCCTGGAAGTTCGACTGAAACATTGGCTCTGAGTGGGATCCAACCGCGGGTAACTGCGGCGGCTGAGTCTCTTGCTGCTGCAAATCAAGGAGATGACCCTGGTTCACTGGCCCCGAGTTTCCCGAATATTGCTGCTGTCGCTCTTCGCCGAAGTGGGAAAACTTATTCTGGGCTGCAGTGTCTTGAATCACCACCGGCTTCGAGGTAGCAGGTGAGTCTACACTCATTATTTCTGGTACAAAAGACGATGTAGGTACAGGTTCCGGCATACTGGGTGGAGGCATCAGCTCGACTACACTAGGTTGGCTTTCGACGCTGACGTTCTTGACTTCGCGTGTTGTATCAGCACCGTTGAGAATAGCATCATGACCCATATACTTCACTGGAGCTTCGGACGGTTCGTCAGGAGTAAGGTCAGCAAGCGTAGCACTGGCTTCGCTCAGAGGAATATCTTCGGTATTGTCTTCTTGCTCCACTTTCGACTCAGCTTCAGTGTTTTCGACCGGCAGCGACTCAGGAACCGGGTGCTCAGATGGGATTGCTTCTACAACGGGTAACTCCTCCACAGCCGCTTCTTTTTTGCTCACCTGATCTGGCGTCCCGGACGCATCAACGATAGAAGGGTCGTCCAAGCGCTGCTTCTTCTGCTCTGGTTCTTCGGCTTCCTGTTCCTCGGGTTGCTCTTCCTGTTGCGGCGGATCTTCGTCCTCTTTTTCTTCTAGGCCGTCGTCGATTTCTTCATCTTCCAGTTTGTTCTCTTCGTCCTCTTCTCCTTTCATTGGGCGGCACTTCTGGTAGAGAAGATCGGTCAGGTCAATAATTTCCTGGCTCAAGTGCTCTTCTCGAGCAATTTTCAGCACGCCAGCAAGCGTTTTTCTAGTGTTCGCGCGATTTATTCTGATCGCAGTCATGTTCACTTCGTAATTCGCGATCTGTCGCTCAATCAAGCGCCGAGACGGCGGGATCTTTACTCTCGAGAAGAGCGCAGGAGTCAATGGTTTCTTCGGCAGGCCCGCCAAGTCTCGTGGGCGCTTCGTTCCAATAGTGACCAGCGTTTCTTGCAAACTTGACGTCATCTTCTCAAAGTGGGCTTCCATCTTCGCCCACTCGTTGATGGACTTTGCAATAGTACGCAGCTTGTCCAAGAGAACAGTGTACAGAAGTTGGTCACTGCTCGTCGTCATTTGCTTCGTGTTCAGTCGATACGACGGAACAAACAAGTTGTTGATGTTCGACGAGCGAATGAAGTTCCGGCGATGAATGATACTCTCGAGGATCACATTGTTCAGCTGGGTCTTCTGCTTGCACTTTTGCAAGTCCTGGTCGTACTTTTCGATGAGATCGACAACCTTCGTCACCACGCTGGCTTCAGTGACCCGCGCTTCTTCCAGCTGCATGAGCTCAGCCTCCGCCACACGCAAGCGCTTTTCCGTGCGTGCTGACAAGGCGCTGGTCGTTTGCTTAAACTGAGCTTGTGACGACAGGATTTGGTGACGCAAGTCGAAGATCCTGACTAGCGCATCGACTTCTGAAGTGCGAGACGAAGAGCCGCTAGTCGGTACAGCATCCTCGTCCGCTTCGTCGTCATCGATCGTCTCTTTTGTTGCTTCTAAGACCTCTCGGTTGCCACTCTCGACCAATTGGACGAGAAGAGTTTTCGACAGATGCACCAAAGTTGCACCCGTACTGTTAGCAATGATGTTCTGCGCGGAACAAAGTACGAGAAAATTATTATGTGTAAGTAAATAAATGTGCAGAGAATGCCTAATAGTCAACCAGAGGTTCATCGGTGCTCACCATACGATCCTTGCGGCTTGAAACTTCTTCAATCAACGAGTCGATCAGAGCCAAAAACTTTTCCTCGGGCTGTTGACACACAAAACATAAAGCTGTAAGGCTTTGGGTCATCTACACGGATCTATGTACTGAAAACTCACCGATGGTGGAATCACGCGTTCCGCAACAACAGCGACAACTTGGTTGCCTTTTTCCTCAGCTGGCTCAGCGTCAGCGGCATCAACGGTCTCAGACGCACCAGTCTCCACTTTGTCTGCGACTCGCTCTTCCTCGTCAGCGACCTCGGCACCCTCATCAGCCTTCGCGATAGGCTCTAGGGCCTCGGTCTTCTCCTCGCTTACTGCGTCCTCTTTTGCAGACAGCGAGGATTCGTCGTTATCATCGTGACGCATGGTGGTGTCCTCTGCATCGGGAGTGGACACATCGATCGGACCCTCCTCGAGTTCCTTCTTCAATGAATCTTTCGCCAAAATGTCGTCTTTAGCAGCAGCCTCCATTTTCTCCGCGAGGATGCGATGCATTTGTTGCAAAAACTCCAGGATCCCATCCGCTTGACTCGTCAAGCATTTATCGCAAAACCAAGGCGACGACGGTGGCTACAAACAGACGCAGATTGTAAATCTACTGTGCAGAGCATTCGTGCGACTTCCACACACACAAAATACCTCGCTCAATGCCGGTTGCGCACACCTGAAGTGTGTCTTTCCCTGGCACGCATTGCACACCGCAGCATCTGCCGTTGCTTCCTTGCGGCACACGGGACATTTCTACAATGCAATTCATTAAACAGCAATGACTCATTGCTTCAGTTCTCTCGTCGGCCATATGCGCTTGGAAGCGGCGGTACGGTTCGTCTTACCGGGATGACAGCGAGCCGCGAGATCTCGACCGCAGCGCTCACGAGTCGGTCTTTAGACGTTGGCGTCGTGCTCGGCAACGCGACCACTTTCTTTTCTTTCGACGTTGTGCGCGAGTTCGGGCCGCGCTTGCGGATGTTCAGCCGGTCCTTGATGTCTTTCAGACTCTCGCCCGACGCCGCCGAGAACATCGACGACCAGCCCGCATCCGTCTTCAACGCTATTGAAGAGACCAAACAAAGCATCCACGAGGGCGGCGTCAACACAACCAGAGACTCCATCACACCACTCACGAGACGAAAGGTTCGCAAACTGACGTACAGGGGTTGAGCGAGCGCTTCATCTGCAGCGCGCACGGCACGGGGGACGTGTACACGATGTCCTTGAAGCGGATCGAGCCATCGACGAGCAGGTCCGCGTACACGCGCTTGCGGTAGTACGACACATACAGCTTCTTCGGGCCTGTCCGCGCGTCCTCTGTTAGCCAGCTGTGCGTGTGTTATACGCACACACACACACAAAGAAAGCAGCAATACCTGGAACGAGGAGGTTCTCCTCAATGAGGGTCAGCAGCACCGCGCGCGCGTCGCCCTACAAGCCGCCGCAGCGAGGCGTGAGACCAGCGCATGGACATGTATGTATATAAAGAGAGAGAGAGACATATGAAGAGAAGGCGCCGCTTTGTGTCTCTCGCGCGCTGCGGGTCGTCATGGAGCGCGTCGTGCAACTACGTACCATGCTTCGTGCGATTCGATGGGCTCTGCGGGCTCTGCGGGCTCTGGGGCGGGTCTTTTTGAGCGCGCGGGCGGGCGGGGACAAACCTCGCATGGACGCGAGGTTTTTTGCATGCAGATGGGCCTGAATGGGGCACTAAGGTGACACCACATGGAGAGCTGTGGGTGAAGATAGAAACTGGTGGCACGAGTCACTGCGGAGTCTGAGTTTGTGTTTTTCGACAGTGAGTCGACTCTTCGATTTAATGAACAGAGTTGCTAACCAGAAGAAGCGTAGGATTGGGTGTAATTTGCACCACAAGTGCGCGCTTTTGAGCGAATCAAATGGGCTGCCTTGGACTCTGAGCGTACCCATGGCAGCCATGGCAGGGAACGAACAAATGAATGATGCTTGGCGACAAGCTACCAATGTCAAGAAGACAATTGAGGACGCACCGCCACTTACCGCATACGGTAAAGAGCACGACGGCGACCTCCGTGTCAGCAACAAGGAGCTTCATCAGCGTCCGTGCATGTATCACCAGTTGATGCGGATTGAGCTGCAGTATGAGAGCACGTGTCTCGATAGCTGCTCGTCGACGCTGCGCACACAATATTGGTAGTAACTGACCTGGTAAAGCAAACGCGTCGCTTTTTGCGGTCCATTGCGTCGTCCACGCTCTCGCGCAGCACGACCTGTTGTTTCGTCGCTCAACATAAACGCGCAAGAGGATGGGGACGGCATAAAAACACGCGCTCGTGCAACACAAACTGAACCTTCTTCATTCGTGACCATTGTCTGATGAATCCAGCACCTCTAGTAGGCACGAGAAACACACACACACAGAAAATGCATCCATACGCAGCCTACCTGTTCCAATCGCTCGTGAACTCGCGTTTAAATATCTTCGCACCACTTGTTCTCTTCACGAATGCGCTGTTCTTCCTCGGGAGTGAACTCCTCAGTAATGCCGAACGTCTCGCGGATCTCTTCAGGGGTCTTGCCTTTGATCATCGTCGCGACCTTCGCGCACGCCAGATCGAGCAGACTCTTGATGTCCAAGTAGTTCGCGGCTAGGATCAGCTCAAAGAGCAGCTCCTGGTCTTCCTGCTTCACCTCCACAAAGTCCGCGTACCAGTCCGAGACCGCATCGTGCAGATCGTTGCTCTTGAGTGGCTTCTCCAGCTCTTTCATCGGGTGTTTGTGGTGGTGCTCGCAGAACGCGACCACCTTCTCGAGCACGTAGCTCTTGACGTTCGGCAACGGCACTTCCTGCACCTCGTCCTCGTCTGCGTTGTCCGACACGAGCGTGCTCACCAGCTTGCTGAGCGAGGCCACGGCGGCGTCCACTTCGTACGTCTGGCCCTCCATGGAGACCAGCTTGACCTTGCGGCCGTCGAGAGGGGCAGTGGCAGCAGCGTCGCTCATATTGGATGAATGGATAGATAGAGAGATACACGGGAGAGCGGAGGCACTTCTTCTCGGGCTGCGGGTTCGGAAATGAGCTCCTGAACAGGCAGCAGAGACAGAGGAAGGAAGAGGGGGAAGACGCGAGAGACCATCATTCACTATTGAGTATGGAAAACCTCAATTAGGGACATGGGGTCTGCTCCTATAATAGATACTACCGCATATGCCAAAAGAGAGTTTTTTGGGCCATTCGGGTGCAACCTTGTAAGCGTAGTGACTCATCAACGCAGTGCGTTGCAGTCATCAACGCACTGGTCTGCTGGCCAATGGATGAACGACAGGTTCGCATGACGCCATATTGGAACAGAGAAGGCGTCTAGTGAGGTGGTGTGTACGAAAGCGCATCTGTTCGTTGGCGGCGACTGGATGTGACAGTTTCTGACACCAAAATGGCAATCATTGCCTCGGACAATTAATTGCAATTGCAGTTGTGTTGTAGCACTGGGCTGGCGGCTGCGACTGGACTGAAGACAACTTCGCACACTCCGTCAAGCCGAAAGCGAAATGGACACATGAGCACGGCCAGTTTGCCAGCGCACTGTCCCTCCTTTTCTCGTCGCTGCGTCGATCAGATCCTGGGCTCGTGATAGCATCGCGTCAAGCTGTTGGATGGTCCCATATATTGACGATATCTAATAACACATGCTGAGGATCCACAGCATATATACTTGTATGTGTATATTGCGAATCCACGCTTTCCAAATGCACCAGGATTCGCACAACTCGTGCCGCGTGCTAGTTGGTTTTCTTGCCTGTGGTCGGCCCTCCTGCCAGCACCACGCAGTCGACGAGACGTGGGAACGCGTCCTCATCGGGCTCTGGGTACGGCACGAGCTTGCTCAGGTCGGCGGTCTTGAGGGTCTCCAGCAGCGCGTCGCACGTGGTTTGCACGCAGTAGCGCTGCTCCGCCATGGCTTCCGCGAGCTCTGTCTGGTGGTTGTCCATGAGCGCCGTGTTGACGACCACGACGATCTGTTTCCGCAGCGAGAGCGCGTCCATGACGGAGCCCGCGCCGGCGTGGCTGATGATCAAATCGGCCTGCGCGACGTCCTGCTTGTAGTGCGGGTTGTGGCGGTAGTAGCTGATCTCGATCCCGTCGAACGCGTCGCGCGGGACGTGCTCGCCGTGGCCGATCTGCAGCAGCAGCTTGGTGCAGCCCCGTGCCCTCAGCGCCTGCAGACACGCGTCCGTGTCCAGCGCGCGCACGAGCGCGTCGAACTTCGTCGTCCCCACTGTCACGAACACGCGCATCTCGTTCTTGCCGCGCAAGAGCTACAGAATGGACATTGGCCGCGTCAGCGGGAGTGCAGTCTTCTTTCGATTGGCTATATTTCAGTCTCATTTAACAGCTGTCGGATTGGCTGACACGAGTTCAATGTCGCATTTCCACCAATCCCAAGAGACTTTTCGTCGTTACCCACCACCTCGATTCTGAGGTTTTGGAGCCGCTCAGTCAGTCCGCATTCAGCGAGAATACGCCAACGATGGTGGTCGCGAAGCTCATGATGCGCGCGGCGGTGGCCGCCCACAAGGCGGCGCTGCTGGGGCCCAAGCAGCAGCAGCAGTGGCGCGGCGTGGTGTCGGCCATGAAGCCGCAGGTCGCCGAGTACGACCTCGTGGTGATCGGCAGCGGCCCGTCGGCCACGCAGTGTGCCATCGAGTCCGCCAAGCAGGGCAAGCGCGTCGCGATCGTCGACAAGAAGACGTCCGTCGGCGGCGTCTGCGTGCACACAGGCACGATCCCGTCCAAGACCTTCCGAGAGGCCGTGCTCCACCTCTCGGGATACCGCCACCATGGGTGCGTGCGTGCATGCGTGCATGCGTGCCTGCTATTGCCAAGCAGATGGCATCAGTTTCGGTGTAGCTGACTATTTGATGGCTGCTTTTGTTACATGCTGTGGCGCCTTTTTCGCCATGTAGTTTTTACGGAAAGTCGTACTCGATGAAGACGGTGACGATTGACGATATCCTGTACCGCGTGAAGCGCGTCGTGGACTCGGAGGTCGATGTGATCAAGGCGCAGCTGAAGGCGGCGCGCGTGGAGTACATTCCAGGCTTCGCGCGCTTTGAGAACGACCACGAGATCTCGATAGTCCGTGATCCAGAGACGGGCGAGTCTCAAGACGCCGGGGAGATCACGAACACGGTGTCGCGTCTCCGCGCTGACAAGTTTTTGATCGCGTGTGGCACGCGTCCAGCGCACAACCCGAACGTGCCGATCGACGGCAAAGTGATCTTCGACAGCGACCAGATCTTGAGCGGCGACATCCGCGACCTGCCGCGCTCGCTCATCGTGGTCGGCGCGGGCGTCATCGGCATCGAGTACGCGTCGATGCTGAACGTGATCCCAGGACACTCGGTGACGGTTATCGATGCGCGCCCAGAGGTTTCGTGTCCTGCGTGGTTCTGTGCCTCTATATATTTCTCCATGATCATTGTACGCTAACGGCGTGCTGCCTTTTTTTCCTTGTCATTTGCAGATCTTGTCTTTCTGTGACAACGAAATCATCAGCAACCTCACGTACGAGATGCGCAGCAAAGGCGCGCGCTTCTTGCTCGGAGAGACCATCAACCGCGTGGAGGTACGTTGCATTTAGGCAGGATTTGGTTAATGTAGTGAGCAGTTTACTAAAAATGAGCGAGCATGCTTGTTTGTAGAAAACGGATAATGGCGTGACGGTGTACTTGAACAGTGGCAAGGTCACAAGTGCGGATGCGTTGCTGTACACTGTCGGCCGCCAGGTGCGTTGTTTAAGATTGGTTACTTGCGAAAAGCTGCCGGCGCCGTGCTAATCTCTGCTTTTGCATACCTGTTGTTCTTGTTTAGGCGAGTACGGACGGACTGAACTTGGAAGCTGTCAACCTGTCGCGCAATCCTCGTGGCTTGCTGAATGTGAATAAGAGCTACCAAACGGGACAGCCGCACATGTACGTGCTTGTTGTGCGTCGTGATTTCCACCTCGCCGGTCGTTCTAACGCGCGTGGTTTTCTGTTTCAGTTATGCTGTCGGCGATTGCATTGGTGCTCCGTCGCTGGCGTCGACGAGTATGGAGCAGGGGCGTCTTGCAGCGTGCCACATGTGGGACCAAGAAGAGCAGCTCGTGACGAGTCAGCTGGAGAACGGCAACTACCCATACGGCATCTACACGATTCCAGAGATCTCGATGGTCGGGAAAACGGAGCAGCAGCTGACGAAGGAGGGCGTGAACTTTGAAATCGGTATCGCAAAGTACTCGGAGCTCGCAAAGGGTCAAATGAGCGGCAGCACCGCTGGCGGCATGCTCAAGATCTTGTTCGACCCAACGACGCTGAAACTCTTTGGCGTCCACGCCATCGGCGAAGGCGCGACGGAGATCATCCACATCGGACAGGTCGCGATTGCCATGGGCTGCTCGGTGACGTACTTCCGCGACGCCGTCTTCAACTACCCAACGTTGGCCGAAGCGTACCGCGTGGCCGCGTTGAACGGACTGGGTCGTCTTAGCCGTGATGCGGAAACCGGCGAGTAACTTACCTGATCGAGCACACCGACACGCAGGTGTTTGGGCATGGGTCATAGATTAGACAAGAACAGAAAAGAAAAAAAGATGAAACAAGAATCTGGCATCGAGACGAGAACGAGTCGAAGATGCGCACTAGGGGGTAAGTAAACACGAAATCAGAAGGTGAAAGAGTGAAATAGCCTTGCTTTCATGCGCTAGTGTGCTGCTAACCGCACTGTAGAAGCATCGACCAGGGTAGGTCCCGCGAGCTCATGATCCCAACGAGGCGATACTCGTCGCTGCCGTATCCGGTCCATTCGAGCATCTTTTCCGGGCTGCAGGATAAGAGGAAGATATGATGCAGAGCGGCTCCGTTGTTGCTGCTTTGCGTCCGCAACGACTCGTTGCTTCGCGGTTGAACGATCGGGGTGACCGATTCGGCTCTCAAGGACGCATATCGTTGCTGAAGGAGCCGCGTGGACTCGTAAAAGTAGACCTGGACGCCGAACAGACGCAGCCGAGCGTACGTCCACGGATCGGTCATCATGGCGATGTTCATCAGTCGAACGATCGAGTTGATCTCTCGCGTGCGCGTCTCAAAGCGCAGTGCGCGGTCGTGGAGAGAGCTTTCGTTCGACTCTGCTTCGCCATCGTCAACGCCGAGGGATTCGAATACGCTGTTCGAAATGCTGTTGTGGCTGGAGAAGACCTTGGTTCGGGTGAAGCGACCACGGCGTTTTTTCTTGTGCTGCGCGGCTGGCACGATCGAAGTTGGCGCAACCCGTGCTACGCTCAGCGAAGGGGTGATATCCTTCTTGGAACTAGCTGTACTGACGCGGAAGCACACACTGAGAGCTGTCGTCGGCCACAAGAGGCCGGCGCTGTACGGAGCGATAATGGACGAGTGAAACAGGACCCCACTATGAGAACCGGATCGAAGCCACGTCACGATCACTTTGAGCACGATAGCGATGGCCAGAACCACGCACACAGCCATCAGCGTCATCTTCATATCTTTCGCAAAGCCCTCCATACTGACATTGAAGAGATTGCTCGACCGCGCTTGCACGCGACTCATGATGTTCCCTCCATTATGACCACCGCTGATGCCGCTCGTGAAGAACGTGGCAAGAATGGACGTGTCTCGAAAGGCAAGAGAGCGATATGGACCGAAGACCGAGAGCGCGCACGAAAGGCTGATCGCGAGGCCACGGACGCCTTGGATGCCATTGTGGGGACGCCAGAGCAGCACGTGGGTCTGGAAGAAAACCATCACCTTCATGAACAGCGCCAGGATCCACACGTTGCGCATCTGCAACGAGGCGTGGCGGATAAATGCCATGATATCGAACTTGGTCGTCCCGTTCACTGTCGTCCAGTATGTCTCGAGGAAGATATCGACAAAGCTGCAGTCGATGTAATGCGCTAAGACGTAGCAGACCACGGGGAACAAGCTCCCGTAGACGACCACTTGGAACGGGATCTTGCTCAGCGTCTTGAGAGTGCTCACGAGTCGATCCCAGGGCAATGGATGGCGGTCGCGGGATGTGCGGAACGTCACTGCGAACAGCAAAACCAAACGGATCCACACGTACAACTGCGCGATGCTGCGTAGCATTGCCGTGAACGGGTACCATTCGGAGATGTTGGACTCGATAACACCACGCTCGTAGCGGTAGTCGTCGACGAACATGGTTTGGCACTCTGAGCCATTTCGGTTGACGCTGCTATTTGCTGGCTCCGAGACGTTTTGCACCGAGCAGTTCTGGCCACGAGCGAGCATGACGATCTCGAGGACTTCAGTTTGAAAGTACGTCGAGACGACGCTTGTGGAGGAAGTGGAAGGATTGAACGTCGTGAACAAGGTCAAATCGAGTCGCAGGCCTGGGTGTTTCCTCTGCAGCGAGAGCAAGCGCAGGTCGACGTGGTCCGAAATTGGCACTTTTGGGAGCGACGCGTTAATCGGATGCGTGCACATCCACCGGACCGGGCGATCGCAAAATATTGGCTGACGCGCGCGAGTCACTGGCGAGCAGATGTTGAGCGACCCGGCTGGCTGCTCTGTGTGTTTCCTGTACGTGAACACGCTGTGCATTCGCCACCGCGTATTGGCCTTGGTGAATCGATAGAGATAGTGGTGCAAACGGTCGACCCAGTAGTGCTGTGTCTCGAAGGCAAAGTACCCTTGATGCTGCGGATGCATGGTGTCCTCAGCGACTTGAGCTGATAGTTGGTCTTGTATTTCGGATGCCAAGTTGTCCAGGAAGGTGAAGGTTGTGGCGAGGTTCAAGATGGTCTGGTAGTCTCCTGGTGGCTCACGATATTGCGCTGGCAGCTGGAGGAGCTGCCCAATGCCACAAAGGCCGATTGAGGTTGTGTCGTACTTGTACGACCACAGCTGGGCCGTGTTGATCGCGCTGGTGCCCTTCGTTCCAGCAAACTGGACGACATTGCTCGTTGCTGTGGTACTAGCATTTTGCCAAATGTGTGCGACGGGGTATGCCCACGGACCAAAGTAAACGGCGACGCTCGGCCCTGCTTGCTTTGCGAAGTACTGCGAGACGTTTCTGATCCCAAGACCTGTCCGCGGGATGTCGGTTACCAAGAGGAACAGCGAGATGAGGGAAAACACGCAGCGGATCCGTGAGAAATCGATGCACTCGTCGATATCGTTGGCTGGAAGCTGCCAGTCGCTTGGAATAGCGTCAAGTCGGTTCACGGGGCAAAACGATTCGCACCGAAGGCGTTCGCTGCGTCCCGCAGACGCCGTTATCGAGCGAGTGCCTCGACAGAAACACAAGAGCGTTGAGCAGCGAGAGACGCGCTGCAGTGTCTTGGGAAGGAATGATACTTCGTCATGGTTCTTTTCGGTCAACGCCGCCATTTTTATTTGGGAATATAAAAAATACACACCAGGATAAATTAAAGTAAAAAAATACACAAAAAGATTCAAAAATAAAAAATACACAAAAAGA
>JAADVP010000785.1:0-14643 GCA_023335675.1 Globisporangium solare
GCATTTTAATTCAGTTGCAAATTTTCTCTCAAGTACTCAAGTCGCTCTTCCTCCCTCCAAGTCGGGAATCGCTTCCTCGTCGCACAAGCGTGTGTGCCGTGTTTTGGGAACTGTTGTAAACAGCGTCCCATTACAATCCGTTGAAAAGAGAATTTTTTAGAGCACAAATCCGCGCTTTCAAAAGGTCAGTCTGTGCTAAGAACGCTCGCGGCAAAGACGACAAGTATGAGCAGGCAGACGGTGCCGAAGACGCGCCGCCGCAAAATCCACCGCCTGACGAAGACAGTGGCGCAGATGATCGTTGATGCGCGTGCCTACTCCGATAGAGAAGCGACTGAGCAGAAGCGGCTACTGCTGACGCAGCCTCTGAAGCGTACTGCCAAGTGTCTTGACGTCTCTGAGACGTTGGTCAAGAAAGCATGCAAAGTGGTCGAGTCAGGAGACGCGCTACCGAGTGATGACGAGCCCGAGACGCGCGAGCGGCAACGCGCAGTCCCAGATACGCTCTACCCCGCCATCCGAGCCGCAATGTTCGCGATGTTTCGCGCCAAGGAGCCCGTTTCTCTCGATACTCTCCTCGCCAAGCTCCAGGAGCTGCGTGTGACCAGATCCAGCGGATGGGTCTGGAGTCGAGCGACTCTCCGTCGAGTTTTGACAGCGGAGCTGTCGTTTCGCTTTGATAAACGGCTGTCGCACTACCAGGACATGAAAGAGAAGCAGTCTGTGGCGCCCCAACGGTTGCACTATATCCGAGCGGTTTGGCGCTATCGAGAAGAGAGGCGGAAGATTTTCTATCAGGACGAAACCTGGGTGACAAAGAATATGACGCCCGCGAAGTGCTGGATGGACAAAGACGGCGAGGGTGCCCCCACTTCTCCATCAGGAGTTGGCATGCGCTCTATTGTGTGCCACGTAGGCAGCGAAGACGGGTTTGTCGACGGCGTGGGTCTCATCTATCGCGGCAAGCACGCTCTTCAAGGGTCAGACTATCACAGCGAAATGAACTCGAGCATCTTCCTCGATTGGCTGGAAAAGCGAGTGTTCCCTGCGATTCCTCCACGATCTGTGCTGGTTATTGATCGAGCAACGCACCACACTGTGCTCACAGAAGAGACAAAGCCCGCAAAAGCCACGTTTACGAAAGCTGAGCTCATAGAGTGGCTGGTGAAGAAAGGTGTTGCGTCTGACATCGACGGCCACACTGTATCGACTCCTGACGGTTACATGGTGCTCAAGAAGGTCGAACTGGAGGCTGTGTGCAAGCAGCACAAACCTGCTCCGGTACTCCAGCCCCAGGTACTTGCCAGGAAGTTTGATTGTGATGTGTTGTTGCTGCCGGTCGCCCGCCCGGAGCTCAACCCAATAGAGATGGTTTGGGCGAGTGTGAAAGGCTATGCAGCAAAAAGAAGCGTGAACTACTCGCTCACTGATGTCGAGCGTTTGACGTTAGAGCGCTTAGGACAAATCGAAGCCGACGAGTGGTCTATGTAATGGGGCTCCCCGCTACATGGGTTCTCGGGTCAAGAGTGTGGGTTTTTCACCCACATGGGTTTTACCACCTCTTCCAAACCCACCCACAACGTACAGTTCAGGACACATTAATATGTGTCATTCATGAACACTATACGTAGCCATTTTCATTTTAGCCAATAATACTAATCCATTAATATTTAATACCATTGGATGATAGTCGGACTGGACACCCGACTATCTACCAATGAGAGACACAGTAGGAACGACCCATCAGATTTGCATTTCAGACCTTAATGATTCTAATTCGCTTCTCGTTTTGCACGCTACCGCGCAAAGCTCCTTCCTTCCTCTTGGACACAGCGTCATCGCTGTGCCCTTCCTCCCACACGCTTCCTCAAAGCACATGTACGCAGTGTAACGGGTAACCCCGTTACAGTCTAAGTATGTTTGCCACTGCATCAAAGTTGAGAACAACTACTATGATGCAGCAGATGACATCCCATTTGAGTGCACCGAAAACTGATCTTTTTTTCGTAGCCCACAACTTTATTAATACAGTAATGTTTTGATTCCGGATTAAACTCAAACAACGTCAAGATACCCAATTTTGTAAATTCTCACATTTTTCCCGCCAAGTCGTCGCAGAATTCAAATTTTCAAAAAAATACCACAGCCGTTATTAACTGAGATAGACTTGAGTAAACCGCACCCCGTTCAACAAATAAATACCAAGTCGTCATCGAGGTGGAGTCGCGGCGGTTGAATTTGAGTGAGGATTGTGCGTTTGAGTCTAACGATGCGAAAACTAGAGCTGGCATTTGCTTGGAGGGTGGAGCAAGCAGGTTGAGCAGGATGGTCAATGTTCACAAGAAGTGCAGCAGGGTCAATGAAGACGCTGCCGTGCGCAGAACGATAAGCCGAGAGATTGGACGCTGCTGGTGCCACAAGGCGAGTGAGATCGACGGCTTCTTCAAACTAATGGAGAAAGCGCCTGCGATGTCTTCAAGATTGACAGAACCAGCCAGCAAAGAGAAGAAAACTTAGCTTTCTCGGTGGAGGTTCCTTCCTCAATTGATTCTGATTTTATTCCTATTTGAACTGCAATTCAACGCCTGGGCATTGTCCCCCTAACTTACGCTAACAGCACCATACACGTGCGCGCTTTTCTTCCACTATCTGTGTCCCTACTGTTACTGCTCTCTTATGTGAGCTCGTCTCGATACTTCTCTTCGTATCACGGTAAAGATCTTGCATGTTGACCTCATCCACACGCTGCTCTCCATGTTGCGTGCCTTCTCTCTCCCAAAGACGCTTGTTCACCATCCACCTCTCGTCTCGCCTCTCTTCACTTCCCCCACACCTGATGATGGGCAGAAAGCATCCACTCACTATAACCGTCTCGAGAAGCGGGCGCTATTCTTGAGATAGTTGAGCACGATCGGACGAAGAATCGTCGAGTACGTGTGGCGGAGGCGATACAGGATCGGCAGCACCTTGCGCTGGATATGGGACTCGACGACGTCCAAGTACTCGATCGTGCGCTTCCGCGCAGGGATCATGCCGTTCATCTCGTCCGGTTGCTGCTCCAACAAATAAATTATCTTCTTCAGGTTCGCGAGGAAATCGCCCAGATTGTTCGATTCGTGGCGCCGCAGACTCGCCGAGTGCTGGATCACAGTGTTCACGCGGCACAGCTCCCGAAACACCAGCGCGACTTCATCGCGGTACTTGGTCTTCATGAGCCGCAGTCTTCGAAAATACCGCTCGTCACGAGACGCAGAAGATGTCGCGCGGCGAGGAGAGTGCGAAGGCGACGACGCTGGCGAGGACGCGTGTCGACGCGATCTCCGACTGCTCATCGAACGATGCGGGTGACGACGGCTGGAGTGATGGCACTGCGTACTTTGTGGGTGGTTCAGCCGCGCTTCTTGCTGTCTCCGCTGAAGGCGCTGTAGCTGTGCTTGCGCGGACTCGAGCAGCGCTTGCGCAGACTCCATGTGCGCTGCGTGGAGCTGTTCGCAGTGCGAGGGCTGGCTGCGCAGTGACTGAATGCGTCGCTCGAGCTTCTGCAAATATTGGATCTGCACAAACAAAAGACGGACCTTTAGTAACCTATCAACAATGGGGTCTTTTTTTTCGGAAGCGCAGGTGGTACTCATGAAATAAGACCTCTTCCCCGTCAAAACAACAGCTCCATCGTAAGCCGAGAGACCGACCTGGTTGTCACTTCTCCGCCATACAAACGACTCGTATCGCGACGCGCACATACGCAAATGACGCACGTTTTGCTGGCCCGTGATGCGCTGTAGCTCTTGCAGCCTAGACACACACACACATGCATCCATATCCAACACAGCAGCTAGATGAGTCCACTGCCACTCCCTCCCCCCCGCGCCATCGTACATTTGCGGGTCCATACATTACAGTGATCAGTTCCTCGCGCAGCTCCCTGTGGATGATGCGTTGCCACGTCCGGTCGCGCGCATTCGCGCTGCTGCTGCTGTCGCGTCTCCGCTGCTGGCGGTCGTCGTCCATGGTCAGCGGGCAATGCGGGCTGCCGCCAGAGCTGCTGCTGTCTTCCGTCCCAGCGTTGATTCGTCCCGCGTCGTGGAGAACGCACATGGCTGCAGCCGCCACAGACGTGTCCACGGTCACATTCGCGGCCGGCGCGCCGATTACTGTCGCTGGCGACGCTGGGCCGGACGATGATGACGTCGACACCGCCGATGACGCAGCGACGCTCGTGGCTCCCGCAACAACGACGACGGCGCTGCTGCTGCCGCTTACGGCCCCTGACGTCGCGGATGCGTCGGCCGCCGCCCCCGCGCTCGCGCTCGAGGCCTCCGTGGCTCCCTCCATGTGCGAGCAAGCGATTGGTTTCACTGGTCCGGTCGCTGAGTTCTTCTCACGTCTTTTTTTTTCGCCCCAGTCAATGAGTGCATCGGCATCCGGCCATCCATAAAATCACGCAATCGCCGCGATACGGGGCTGACTGGGGACAGAGTGTGTACTGAGATTAGACGACTGGGCAAAAAAACACAGAACGACGCGTAATTACGCGTCTCGCTTTTTCTTTTTTTTTACGATGATACAGTTGCGGTGTGGGATGATATCTGGCAGGAACACTACGCCACCGGTTTGTGGTTAATGACATTTCGTCATTGACAGTATGCGTTTTGTATCAAAATAAATCTGGCAATAGAGTCCGATAGTCTCTCATTCGGGGCAGCCCAGATGCAACCATCACTCTTTGTGTGGGGTTGCTCTATCCAATATGGCTCACTCAAGAGAATTCCGCATGACGAGCATGGAAGCAGAGGAGGCGCAGCGTGTGGACAACGCCCCAGCTGCTGTAGACGCGCAGCAGCAGGACGAGACTCACGCAGAATCTGGCGATGCGTCTGGTGACACGACTGCCGCCGCCCAACTCGACGAACAGCATGAGCCTGTTCGAGACGATTTCCTCGACGTTGTCGTCACGAGCGTGGATGCGTGTGAGGGAGGCAGCGGCACTGGCGCTGGATCAGCGAGCGGCGTCGTGGCGTCGGCGCTTTCCGTGTCGTCGTCGCTGCTGATGGGCTCTCAGGAGTACCTAGTGGAGCTTGTCGTCACGAAAGGGTCGGGGTCCTACTGCATCCGACGACCGCTTTCCGAATTCCTCGCGGTGCTTCACCTTCCCGATCAATTGCCGTCGTCGGCACTGATGTCTATTCCAGTTTTCCCGTCCAAGCAAAGCAAAAACGACGCGTTTATCGCCCAATGGTGTGGCGAGATGACGTCGTTCCTTGCAGGTACCGATGCCTTTATATGCATTTTTGTGAAGTAATGCTGTCAATATGTTCTTGCCTTAAACGAATATTCTTCGTTCTGCAAAAGCCCAATGCAGCGAGTTGCGGACGCTGCCCAAGTGGATGGAATTCATTGAAGAATCCAGCCATGGGATCGGAAACCGCGCGCATATGACTGCGATTGAGTTCATCTTGCAGCCCTTTCAGTACGAAAAGGTACATTGGTAGCGTCGATCAATGTTGAAAACTAGCGGTTTGCGCAAAAAATTCGTGTAATTGACGGTTGCGTTATATTTTGGTTGCTGTCATTGACTCAAGATATACGTCCCTCGAGGTTTGTTTCATTACGCCCATGGCATGTCCACTATCTATTGGAAACTCACTGTCGTGTTTACCTTCTCTCAGGGTCTCGGCATGAAGTCGTGGTACCTGTAAAAAAAGAGCAGCATTTCATCGTGTGGAAGTTCGATTTAGAAGAGCACGATATCGAGTTTAGCGTCACTTTCGCGATTGATCCGCAATGGACGGCCAGTCAACCATCGTCATCGATCGCAGTAGCAGGCATCCAAGCTGGTGGCGAAGAAGACCCGCAGATCCAAACCGTTCATGCTCGTACGCGGTATCTTGCAACAACGACAGGTCGACCAGTAGAAGGTAAAGTGGAGATGCTATTGCAAGGAGGAATTTGCATCGCGTTCTATCTCACTGGATAATAATGAACCGTTGACAGGCTTGTACAAGTGTCCTGGACAAGGCCGTGCAACTCTTGTGTGGGATAACTCGTACTCCAGACTGAGAGGGTATGTTCGTCTTTGGGCTGTGAGTTGAGTTAGTTATGTATTATGTCCTGATTCAATGAAAAATTGTCATCGCAATAGGAAAAACATATTGTATCAAGCGCAAGTGGTGAGCGGGAGCATCATGGAGTCGGCTACAGCGGCAGCAGATGCGTTGGATGAAGCCCTCACTGCGAGGCGAAAAGAGCGAGATGAGGCCCTCGCCGCAGCATTGTCGACAGCACTGATTATCAGTCCTGCAACACAGAATGCGCCATCACTCTACAAAAGCTTTCTCCCTGAGACGTTGATGCAGCAAAGCTGGATCGTAAGCACTTCTATGAACGTGGCGGGGAAACTCGCGTCACGCTTATTTGGATCGCAGCCTGATCCAAACGCACCCAGCTTAGCAGCCATCCACGATGGACAAGATGAGCCTCATCCATCAGAGCGCGACTCAGCCCAAGCGAAGAGTTTGCTGGAAGAACTCAATGGCCTGAACATGCAGCTTCTGGAAAGATTGGTAAGCATTTACGTGATGCCTTTGTTCTTTCGTCTTGTCTGTGTTGATACATTTTTTCTGACCTCGCCTTGGTTACAGGAAAATTTGGAGGATAAAGTTGTGAAGCTGACAGGTAGAGTGCAAGAATGTTTTTTATCCGCATTACTCGATGTCGGCGTGCTAAACTTTTTTTTTTCTATGGATAGTGGAGCGAGACCAAGAACGATCTAAGACGCACATGGCGGTTGTTGACAAAGAAAACACTATGACTCAAATACACGTGAAAGAACTGGAAGTCGACGCTCTTCGAAACGAACTGCAGGTAATTTCCTTTCTGCTTCATGATGCCGCTTGTACGGGAAGAACACAGTAGCATCACAATATCTTGATTGAAATTGTTTGAAGCGTATGCAACGTGAACGAGAGGCATGGAGAGAGATTCAGTCGGAGCGAGACGCGCTCTTAGAAGAAAAGCATCGATGGGCTATGGTAAGTTGCCTACAGATCCAATGTACTTGACCATAATCTAGCCCCAACTAATGTACCCTCGCTTTAGGCTGATGATTTCAACAATGAAGAAGCGGAAGATCAACATGTTCGAAGTGACATGGATACGGAGAGTCGAAATCGACTTGAGAACGAGCTTGGACAAGCGGAGGCATTAGTACTTCGCCTTCGTGCTGAATTGGGTTATTCGCTGGCCAACCACTTGACTGGAACATCCGCTCGTTTGGAAAAAGTTGTTCGGGTATGTGTGTGGTATACGCATCAGTCAGGCACCTGGACATAAAAGACGGCTGATTTATGTGCGTGTTGCTGCTGCAAACAGGAAATGGCTGGCGAGAAGAAAAAGTATGAAGACCACATGAAAGAGCATGAGCACGAGGTCATGCAACTCAAGCAGCAACTCATCAAGTTTCGATGCCAGAAAAAAGTGCTCGTAACCGAGATCCGCAACATGCGAACACAGACTGAAGGCCAGGTGTCGGTTGCGATGGCAGAAGCGAGCGAAGCTCGAATGGTCAACAAGCGGCTGAAGAAACAGAATGAGTTGCTACTTACTCAGATTCGAACGCTGGTAGACGATTCGCGCGAAGCTGAGCGCAAGTATCACGAGCAGCAGCAACAAGTGCAGCGCCAGCAAGAGGAATTGCAAATACAAGCCCAAGTTGGAGCGGGCGAGAAGGATGCGCATCCGCTTTTGGTTCCAGCATCTCCTGCGAACTTAAACGAAGACGAGACATCACCAGAAGTACTGCACGCCGCTCATGAAGGTGGATCCGAACAAGACCAGCACTACGACAAAGAAGATGAATCAACCGTGCCGTACACATTAAGTGCCGCGGACATTGCGTTGTTGAATGGCAAGATGATTCCTCCAGCTCCACGAATGCAGTCGCAGCCAGTACTTCAGGAAGAGAGAGAAGTTCATGAGCGAGACAGCTCAGTGTCAAGAGAAAGAAATGTCCAACTCGAGTACAATCCGTATCGCGCTCGATTAGTCGCGTTCTTTGAAGAAAAAGACCCGTCAATGCTCGCTGAAGTGGAAGATATGCTGAATAGCTACAGAGGCGTAGAAAGCTCTCTTTTCGAGAGTTTGGAGCTGAAGTACAGCTTCATGGAAATCAACCAGCGAATCGCTCAGCAGTTTTGATCTATCAAGGATTGAATTGATATGATACAACTACGCAATAGAAGCGCCAGAAAGTTTTCTCAGTACCAACCTATTAACAAATTCAGCTGGCTGCTTTTCTTGGTCCCAAGTCCCAATATGGAACTCTCGTGCAGGCGAAAACTAGCATCTCGCGCACCCTTGTGTAGCCTTGTAGAATTGCTCAGCTTGCTCGTGGCTGTAAAATCTGCTAGTGCTCCACATTCATCGTGCGGACGTGTCGTTTGAAAACCCCAAATTCGAACACAACAAAAGAGAATGGTTTACTATTTTGTTTTTTGGGTTACACTTTGACAAAAAGAAAAAAAGTGGTGCGGTTGCATCAGGAAGTACGCATCGAGGCGAAGACATCTTCTCGCACCCCTCCAACTTAGTGGTCTCGTATTATTTACGCCGTCTTGGACTTCTTGACCACAGAGCCGCCGCGGCCCGTGCAGCAGCCGCAGAGGCAGCCAAGCAGCAAGCCAAACACAAGACCGCCAGAGAAGGTCACGAGAAGCACGTTCTTCTTCGTGGCCAAGAGCGACACGAAGTCTTCCTGGATGACCTTGATGTGCTGAAGCGCAGCATTCGCGAAAGTTGGCAGCGCTGGTACTGGCTCGCTCACGATCGTCTTATAGCCACTTCGAGCAAAGCGGGAAAGCTCCTCGACGGTACGCGCACCCGAGTACTTGTACACTTGACCCTGGCGCAGAAAGAGCAACGTGGGGAACCCACGAATACCAAAGCGCTTGCCCTGCAATGGATCCACGATGTCACAGTTATCATCCAGCGATACTATCGATGACGACGTACGTTGTTTTAAACGCGCAACAAGCGATCACGTACCAACTCGGAGTTCTCCGTCACATCAACCTTCGCAACGTTCACCGTCCCCTTCAACTCTGCTCACAAATGCAGCACAGCACCGTTACAAAAAAAGTTCTATTCACACCGACCCACACAACAAATACTCCAGCCATGACGTACCGTCGGCGAGCTCTTCCCACACAGGCGCAAGACGCTTGCAGTGACCGCACCACGGCGCATAGAATTCCACGAGCCAGTCGCCAGTCGTGGCGCCCGTCGCAGCCTGCGTCAAGTGCTCAAAGTTTTCCTCGTTGAGCACGACGACGTTGGATTCCGAGCCGACGTCGGCGGCGATAACGCTGCTGCTGCACACGAATGCCGCCACGGCCATCAGCATCACCAGCAGCGACGTGTGCTTCTTGGCGCCCGCCATCCTCGATTGAGTTTCTTTCTTCCCTTGTTCTTCGCTTCGTCAGGTGAAGTATGAGCTTGTGCCGCGTGGAGCTCTTGCCGTTTGGGTTGTGCAGTTCCGGATGCACGCGTTAAAGATCTGGGCCAGTTTGTTTGGGACAGTGGCTCAGAACGAAATGTGGAGCGACTAGTGGGATGCACCGGATATACCATTCGTGTGCCACACTAATCAAGTGCGTATACCGTATACTAGTACAAATAGTGTGTCGAACGTAAAACTAGTTATAAGATGCTTGCCACCACATTTAAAACGGGTGTGATGCGGCGCATTTCAAAAAGATGGCAGCAACGAATGGCAAGCTCTCGCTCACGAAGAATGGCAAGAAGCGCCGCCGCCCAAAGCTCTCGCCGCGCTACACGGACGCTGCAAGCGACGCGCATGTGCTCGACCCGCGGTCCATCGCGATGAACGCAGAGAATGATCCGCTGCTGCACGACGTTTTCACGACGTCGACGTGCCGCTGCTTCATCCTGAAATCGTTCAGCGATGCGAACCTGCACAAGAGTCTCAAGTTCGGCATCTGGAGCAGCACGTATGCGCACAACATGCAATTGGATCAGATCTTCAAGAGCGACCTGTCATCCGTGCGACCTGTTCTGTTCTTCTTCAGGTATTGTGTGTGTGAGAGAGAGTGTCTTGATGCTGATTCGCATACAAACGATGGGAACTGACATCTTTTTTATCTTCGTCTTCTGCTTGTCTTTGATGCGACGCCATTTCAAATTCCCCATGCATCCGTGGAAAACAGCGTGTGCGATACGCGACACTTCAGCGGCATCGCACGCATGACGTCCAGTGTGCGCACGGACGCCAAGTTTGCGCTCTGGGAGAAGCCCAAATACGAGGGTGTGTTCCACGTCGAGTGGCTCCTGGTCAAGGACGTGCCCAACCACGCGCTCACGGGCGTCAAGATGAGCAACACGCCGTCGAAAAAGTCGATCACCTCGTGTCGCGACTGTGAAGAAGTGCCCTACGACGAGGTATGTGTGCTTTTTCATCTCAATAATTGCTGGGCAACTCGGTCAGTAAAAAGTGCCGCTGACGTGATGAACTATTAACAAACTTGGACTATATACTTCGTCGAACTAATTATTTATATTTATTCCATACGAAAGGCGAGCGAGTTCATTTCGATCTTTACGAAATTCCCGCACCGAACGAGCGCCTGGGACGACTACGACCACTTCGACCGCCTGCAGACCCAGCTGGAGGCGAAACGCGGCTTGCGCGCGTCCGATCCAACGGACGTGAGCACTTTCCTGACGCCCATTGAGCCGGTATAGACGAATGCACACACACAAAAAAAACAAGCGCTGGAGGATTTTTATGCCTTCGAAGTCATCGTGTCGCAGCTCAACTTTTTTTTCTTCAGCGCTGCGCGCAGTTTTTTTAAATGTGCGGTAGTGATGCTTCATCGCGCTGCATGCGTTTCAGAAATGCTTGGCACTGGAACGAGAGGTGTGTCCGCAATTTGCATCGAGATATCGGAACTGGAAGCACGAATGTGGAGGCAAAACGCATCGGCGCGCCGTTGCGCCATTTGTCAGCATGCGAACAGCGTCGGCGTCGTGCTCACGACACGATGGGTTGTTTGCTCGATAGTTGTAATGACAGCAGCCAGTTTGGGATCCGGTTTCCACCGCACACGCACAGGGGCGATGGTAAGTATTCATCGAGTAATCGGACCGACCGCGTGAGGCTTCAAGCTGCTCTTTCTGCTGCTACAAGCGCACACGAAATAAATAAAAAAAATCATGGGGATGCGGCGAACCTTTCCAGCATTTCTTCTGAAAAGGTCCCCGAACGCACTCGTTCTGTGTAGCTGGGATATGAGCGCAATGGTCAAGCGAGCTGTCTTGTTTGCACGTGCTCAGGACCGGCGAAACCCCTCTCAATAGAGACAGATGCAAAACATTATAAATATACATACAGGCAGTAGATCTCTTTGCAGGCTTCAAAGTCGCTGTGGAGCTTTCCTCGAGTGGCTCGCTCAGGCTCTGCAGCGTCTGCGCCGCGTGGATCATTCAACGTAGCGCCTTGGGCCGCGCCATGCGCATTTCGGGGACGCTGGTTTTCAAGTCGACTCTCTCTCTCTCTTGTCTTCTCCGGGAGCAAGTGCAGTACCACTGCTGAGCCGATCCTACCATAGCTGTCCATGTATGGAACGAGTCGCTCTCCTCTCTATGGCGAGGGAGTGAGGGTGGACGTCGACCAAGCCTCGGAAAAAGTGTCGCAGACAGCATGCGACAATTGGCAGTCGTTTATTGCGGACCGGGGGCACAATTGTCTTACTATAGGAACAAACAATAGAAGGAAAGAAGACCCCTCCCACGCCCCAGCTGCCCTATGTAAACATGTCCCCACAGGCATCACTCTTGAGGTAACGCACAAGGCGGACAAAGCTGGTGGCAGGCGACGGCGGTGTGACGATGAGTATGGTCAGCGGCGGCAGCAGCCACAACAGCAGGAGCAACGCGAGCCTGGTGGGCAGCAGCGCGCACAACAACCGGAGCAACCGGAGCATGGCCAGCAGCAATAGCCACAACAACAGGAGCAACCGCAGCATGCACAGCATCGCCGAGGACTACGCGGCGATTGCGACCCCCGTGGTCTTTGAGGAGCATCGCGACGTGAGCACGACGTCGATCGAGGACGACGTGGCCGAGAACGTTGACGACATGCTGAGCGAGGACGACAGCGACCTCGAGTCCGAACGCAACTCGAACACGCCGCGCAGGAACAACAGTGTACCGCAGTCACAGTGGGCGAAATACCGCAGCTCGCTCCACGTACAGGTGCCGATTGTCGTCAGTATTGCGCTCGGCGCGTACTTTGGCGTCGGCATCCGGGTGCTGCTGACAGAGTTCGCCAAGGCATTGTCAACTTCGCAAGCAGAGCTTCTCGAGCTGCTTGGGTTTTCCTATTTTCTGCCCAACGCGGTCGGGTGCTTCGTCATGGGGTTCGCAGTGCGCTGGAAACCGCTGCTGCGGGACCAGTTTGCAGTGTACTTTTCGGGTATCATGACCGGTTTCTGTGGCTGCTGCACGACATTTGCGAGCTGGGATCTTGGCGTCGCGGCGATGTTTGTGCATGGACGGTGGTTGAATGCATTTCTGATGCTGTTTATTCAGATGGCGAGTGCGATATCCAGCTTTCGGTGCGGCTACCACGCCGGTGAAGGGCTCGTGCAATATTTTACGGTCAGCTTGTACAAGTTCCGTAAACCCCCAGTGGATATGAACCAGCTCAAGCTCGACCTGGAGAGGTACATCAGCTGCATGCGGTCAGTGAAGGCGAACGTGTTTGGCCAGTTGGTGTCGCGCCGTGTCCGAGCCACAGAGCAAGCGCTCGTGATCTCTCGTGACGCGTGTACGGAGCTGATCTCGGAGATTGCCCAAGTGGAGCAGGATTTCCACCGTGTCCAGCACAATGCGATGCAGTGGGCGCTGACTGGCGCGTTCGTGACGGTGTGGCTCTGGGTGGTCCCATTTGTTGGCTTCAGCAATTACGCGAACTCGCGCTTGTTGGCGCTCTGCTTTGGACCGTTCGGCGCACTTTTGCGATACTACTTGTCCCTGAACAACAGCAAGCCAAAGTGGAAGCATTTCCCGTTCTACACATTCCTGCCGAACGTCGTGGCATCGATCCTGAGCTGCGTCCTGGAGGTCATCGGCAGCTCCATTGCAGCAGACCACGATGCAGGCAGCGACGCGTTCAAGGCGTATATTTTATTTGGCGAGGGCGCGATCCGAGTGGGCTTTCTCGGCTCGCTCTCGACGGTGTCCACGTGGGTGAACGAGCTCGACGGGCTCTCGTCGCGGCGGTTCTACTGGGCGTACCGGTACGCGTTCGGGAGCGTCGTGGTCTCGCAGCTCGCGAGCATTTTCGTTCTCGGTATGTACCAGGCGTACGGCAACGGCCCGCTCTTGATTTGAGGGTTTCTATGGCGTCTTTGATAGTGAAAACAAAACAAAACGGATGAATAGCGTGTATAAACGACAAGCGAGACAGCGATACGTGTGTGGTGGTCAAGTCAGTCAGTCGGTCAGTAGTAAGTAGTTCGATAGGGTACGTCGGTTCGATGAGAAAGCGCGCATATGCGACTTTTAACAAATGCGATCCAGTGTTTTGTGTCCCGATGTTGAAGTTTCCCTTTTGGTATTTGGGTCCATTCCGCATTGTACGACAACGATGGCGGCGGAAAATGGCGCGATGAGGAAGCGCCATTTCGCGGCGCAGTTGGTGCTTCAAGACCATGGCGGCGCGGATGCACCAGAGGGCAGCTTCCGCCATCGCACTCGAGAGCCCCGCGCGAAGCTGACGCAGTCGACGCGGCATGGCGAGCTCACCGTGAACCTTGGGCAGCAGACCGTGACGTTCGTGTACCCAAAGCACGGCCGGCATATCTTTAAGCGCACGTTCCCACAGCCGCGCAAGTGCATTGTCGGCAGACACGTGATGCGACTGTCGTGTAGCATGGGCACGCGTAGCTTCATGTACGTGTGCGTTGACAAGATGACGAGATCACGCTTCTTTGGCTGGCAATTCCACTGAATGAACTGCAAAGGTGCCACTTTCTCTCGCATCAAGACGCAAAGGATTGCTGTGAAGCGTTCCAACAAATCGGAGGTATTCAAAAGCAAAATATATACTGTGCGTTAGTTGACTTCCTCATTGGCGCTACGCATTATGCAGTCGAAGTGGTAGCTATTGATCCGCCCGATATCATGACTTTTGACTCCGAAAATGCACCAAGTCGTCCGATGAACTCACGTCTTCAATCAGGTACTGTGTCGCACAAAGCAATTGTTTCCCCATGGCACTACTTGGCAATCCTGAACGCGATCATGCAGAGTGTGAGAGTGCGCTCGGCATCCTTCGAGACCCTACGCAAGCCGCGACGATGCAACCAAGTGTCCGTGAATATCTACAATCCGATCAATTACTCCTGGACAGAGCGACTATCACATCGGCGCTGTTCTCCAGCAAATAAATGAAAGCCCAACCAACGCTCGTCGACTTCACCATTCCAGTTTGGTTATTTGTGTAATTTCTGATAAATGAATTCAAATTTTATTTTCTCCATGGAAATCAATTGGCTCCAGTAATATAGCGCTCGTGTCACTGCATGCAACTCCCGTTCCTATGTCCTTAGTTCCTTCGCGCACACC
>JAADVP010000786.1:0-14630 GCA_023335675.1 Globisporangium solare
CCACCCCCCCCCCCGCGCGCACAACGAAGCGAGCGGACGCACCATGTAGATCAGTCGAATCTTCTTGCCTTCAGCGACTGCGTCAGCGAAGAACTGTCACACATATAAGTGCAACATGTGAGCCTCCAAATGGCGAAAAGCATGCAAGTAGCAGTAACTCACTTCAGCCACAAAATCGTCGACAACTTGAGTTGCTTTGAACCATGCAGGGCGGATCTCTTCGCCTGCACGTGTGCAAGCAAAAGTTTAAAGTGCTTGAAGTGAGAACAACGGTCGAATTCTGTAACTGGCTGAGCAGGAGCGTACCAGTGCGCAAGCGGATGCGTAAACAGCCATCTGGGACATCGTCTTTCACTCTAAAAATGCACAATGAATAACATATGAAGGAAGCTTTAACATCTCGCAAGTCATACACCGCAACAGCCAGCGTACACGCAGCACTCACTCTGTTGCTGCACTTTCTGGAATATGGTCGGGTGGCGTCGGTTTCGATTCTTGTGTCAATGGCTGCGCGTCCTACGCAAAAAAAACACACACATCCAGCAACACCATGAACACACATTCATGGGAGATGCACAGAGACAGCACTCGCCTACCGCTACAGTCGCTTCCGCTCGTGTCGTCTGCTCCGCCTCGCGCTCTGCATGCGGCTCTTTCTGCTCGTCCGGGCTTCTGTTCGTCGACACCGACGCGATGATCCTGACAGCACACATGCAACACAAAACAAAGGAAATAAATGAGCACACTCCATGCTCTGTATGCACCGTCCAGTGCACACAACCGCATCGCCATTCCGTACTCGGCGTCGTCGTCCACAAGCGCCCACTCGTCCAGCTCGGACGGCGACGGGTCGGCGACCGCTGGCTGCGGCTGAAGCAGCGGCGCACGCTCTCCCTCGTGGCCTTGCATGTCTGTGCTGCTGTTGTGCAGATGCGTGTAGATGCGCGTCTCTCTCGCTGCTTCCTGGAGCTTCCTGGAGCCCGCGGATGCGATGCTGAATGCGCTTTTTCCACGTTGAACGTCTGATGCGAAACAAACGCGGCGAAGGAACCCAATCACCCAAACACCCACTGCACCCACCTGTGTGTGCGCATGATCACGATCCCGCAACCGAAGAACAAATGGAGGCTGAGATACGAACATCTACCTTAGAATGAGGTATTATTGTCGCATTTTGCATGGTAATTACATCATTCGACACTCACTAAATCGAGGTGAAGAGTGTGTGTGCGCATCCCTGCCTTCCATCATCAAAATTCTCAGTCAAGTTGAAGGCACCTCAGAAATCAAGAAGAGAACAAGCCGAAACGAGCATCATCGAAAGCTGAATGCAAGCAGCGCTCAGTCAGCTCACGAGGCGGTCCCAACGGAGAAAAAAAAACAAGCACCCAGACGAATTGTGCGGAGAACTGAGTCACCACAGCATCAAGAAATGGGTCCGAGACCCACCCACTTGCAGAATGGCAAAGGGCGATTGGTTGCTGCGCATTCTTGAGCACATGGCCAAAGTTGCTCTGCTGCAAGGTCGATGCGCACACTTGAGACAACCGACTGGAGAGTGAGTGAAGGTGCACGCTTGCACTCCATTTCAACTGAAGCTGGTTGCGCTGATTACGAACCCTTTGCTGCGAGGCGGAGCATGTCAATTTAACAGAACACTCATTCCGACATAACTGCTACGCATAACAACCACCTTGACTCGAATCCAGCAACAAAGCAACAAAGAGATCGATCCCCGAAAGGCGAACAACCATGCACGCGCGCACGCAGACGCTGCGCAGCCACCTGGAGACGCTCGTGCACCGCGACCTGCGCGCGGGCGCGCCTGTCGTTGAGGGCGCTCTGCGGAAGCGCATCGACGAGTACTATCTGCCGATCTTCCAGTGGACCGAAGCGCTCGTGGACGCGACGCAGACGCGCGCTTTGTCGTCAAACGCCAGCAGCAGCACGATGGCGGAGACAGCGCCGCCGTGCGTGTGCATCGGCGTGAGCTGCGCCCAGGGCGGCGGCAAGACAACGCTGACCAACTACTTGGAGGAAATGTTTGCGTTCACGGGGAAGCGCTGCGCCGTGCTGTCGCTCGACGACGTCTACCTCGAGCGATCAAAGCAATTGGAGCTCGCGGCCGCGAATCCAGAAAACCCGCTGCTTCAGGTACGATAGCTGCTGGAGATACGCAGCGCACATGTTACACAACGAACACTTGACACTGACCCTGTGGCTGTGCTTTACGGCGTTTGCGCTGTCAGTACCGTGGGAATCCAGGGACCCAGGACGTCAAGTTCCTCATGGACTTTGTCCATGAGTGCAAGACGTCGACGAGCGAGATCCGCGTGCCGCGCTTTGACAAGTCGCTGTTCGACGGCAGAGGCGATCGCACGCCGTCATCGGAATGGCCAAAAGCGCAAGGTAACACGCATAAACGCGGCATTCTGCACCTTAATGAATTGCTTGTATGCCGGACTTACATCTGCATGCATTGACGATTCGCAGGTCCACTGGACGTGCTGCTCATTGAAGGCTGGTGCATGGGCTTCCAGGCTCTCGAGTCCAGCGCGTCTTTGAGGTATGGACGACAGACTGCGAAGTTGCTCTCGCCATTTGCACTGACAAGTGTTCTGTTGCAGCGCGAACCTGCAGCCAGTGAACGAGGCGCTACGAGAGTTTGACGAGCTCTATAACGAGCTCGACGGTCTTCTTGTGATCAAAGTGGGGAGCCTCGACTGGGTCTACAAGTACGCTCTTTTGTCTGCAAAATGAGACTTGCGCGCATGTAACAATTAATTGCTTGCTGCATGCATTGTGCAGGTGGAGGGAAGAGCCTGAAGCGAAGCTCCGTGCAGCAAGCAAGCCAGCGTTGACACAGGACCAGGTGCGGGACTTTGTCGACCGCTTCATGCCCGCGTACCGCACGTACCTGAGCGCATTGTACACGACGCCAGATGCGAACACGTCGAGTCGACTGGCGTCGGTTCCCCGGCTCGTGGTTGAAATCGGCGAGTCCCGACTCCCGATTGGCCGCATTATCACGCAATAGCACGCGCGGTTTGCATGTTTTCTCGCATTTTTGGCAGCTGCGCATCTTGTCGGGTGGGTTCTTCGAACTCGAACATGGAATGCACCTGCGCATTGTTGATGCAAAGTGGTACATACCGTATCCGGATAAGCTTTTTCTTGTTTGTGGCTCAGTGGATTGCTTTCCCGAATTTGGCGCCCAATGATCTGGGTGTTTGGGTGAGTGGGTATCGATGCGCCATAAATACACATAGTGTATGCGCAGTGTATTTGCGTGCACTCGTGTGCTTGTTGTGTACGCTGCACATACAGCAGAAAGAAGAACGAGTGGAACCAAACAAAGCCCATTGCATCCACCAGCAGCACGAGCAGCTCCGAGCAGCTTCTTTCGCGCAGACCATGGAGCGCTACCAGAAACTGGAGAAGATCGGCGAGGGCACGTACGGCGTCGTGTACAAGGCCAAGGACCGCGTGACGGGCGAGGTGATCGCGCTCAAGAAGATCCGCCTGGAGGCCGAGGACGAGGGCATTCCGTCCACGGCCATCCGCGAGATCTCGCTGCTCAAGGAGCTGCAGCACTGCAACATCGTGCGCCTCTACAACATCGTGCACACGGAGCGCAAGCTCACACTCGTGTTCGAGTACCTCGATCAGGATCTCAAGAAGTACCTCGACGTGTGCGAAAAGGGGCTCGAAAAGCCAATCCTGAAGGTGCGCTCCTAAGTGTGTAGCTGCGCGAGTTGCTGTCTTCGCAATGAGTCTCATTGTGCTGCTGCTGTATGTATGCAGTCGTTTTTGTATCAACTGCTGCGCGGCATTGCGTACTGCCACCAGCACCGCGTATTGCATCGGTGCGTGCTCCCGTTTCTCGTGTGTGCGCTTGTTAAACAAAACAACAAAAAGTAGCGTCTCTTACGTTTCTGACTCGTGCCATTGCGATGCGCAGCGATTTGAAACCGCAGAACTTGCTGATCAACCGCGAGGGCGAGCTGAAGCTCGCCGATTTTGGACTCGCGCGCGCGTTCGGCATTCCCGTGCGAAGGTGCGTCACACAATGGCAGTGCGCAGGCGTTTACTAGTGCTAAACAACGTCTCCCCACGCCAGCTACACGCACGAAGTGGTGACGCTCTGGTACCGTGCGCCAGATGTACTCATGGGCTCGCGAAAGTACTCGACGCCGGTGGACATCTGGAGCGTCGGATGCATCTTTGCCGAGATGGCGAACGGCGGGCCGCTCTTCGCGGGCACATCCGAGACGGACCAGCTCGATCGCATCTTCCGCTTACTGGGCACACCCACCATTGACATTTACCCTGCGATCGTCGATCTGCCGGACTACCGAGTGCGTTTCTGCCTTTGTATCTGGAGTCGTCTGCTTTGCAGTCGTTCGCTTGCTGACGGTTGCTTTTGCTTTTGCCTTTTGTTTTTTTTTGCCTTTGCAGCGGGATTTCTCGCTTTACGAGACGCCGCAAAGCTTAAGTCACCTGGTGCCGACGCTGGACCAGGACGGCGTGGGCCTGTTGGAGCAGATGCTGCAGTACGACCCGTCGAAGCGCATCACGGCCGCAGATGCCATGAAGCACCCGTACTTCCACGATCTGTCGCCGGCACTGATCGAGAACAAGTGAGTGTGGCACGAGAGTGCGTGTTGGTGCGTGCATGCGTGCGTGAGTGTGTGATCCGATGGGCCGCGTAACAAGGAAAATAGAGAGTGGATGCAAGCTCTCTCCGCTGTTTTGTAGGCGTTGTGGTTTTTTTTAGAGGTGTGCGAGTGATGAAGTGAACGATGGGTGAGTGGGTAGATGCGGTATCTTGTTTCTTTGTCGCGACGGTCGAACGAGGGGCTCTTTCGTTTGGTAGGTCGGTCGCGGTGTTTGCTGCAAATGATGCCAATGCGAGTCGTAGTCGATGCCCACATGCGCGCAGTGAGTCAGCCACACATTTTCCCAACAACGTTTTTGTTGACTGCACTAAAATGGAGGAGGCGATTTTGGGCCTGGTCGGATATTTTTGAACAACGTTTGAGCGTGGACGGTGGTTGTAGAGAGAGCATTTGCTGTCCTACCTTGATTCTTTTAAAAGGTCGCGAAGACTGGGAATTCCTTGGCCAATCAATATTGGAGTAATTCGATGAACGGCTTCAGGTGAATATGCGTCGTGGGCATGCATTGGTTGGCAATTTTCCTTCTTCACGCGCGCTCGGAGGTGTCGGCATATTCAACAGCTCAGGGATCCAACCATGCGTGTGTGCAGGCTGCGCCTCGATCTCTTACTTTTCAGGAAAAAGAGCGCCTTTGTCGGCTCTCAGGAGACTCGAATACAGCCCCAGCGCGTTGCGCATCCACAGCATTACGGACAACCAATGCTTTTCCGGCGACGACAAAACAGAAGCGCGCTGACATGATGATCAAGCTGTGTGCTCGTGCAATCGACACGGGTCCAGCGTTGTGCTGGCTCGGATTTCCGCAGCAAATTCGACAGCAAGAAGATCTGATCCCAACGTTGCTGAGCCTTTGCCAGCACGCTGAGGACACCACATCCGCCGAGTGTTTCGCCACGTGGCGAAAACTGACCGCCCTTTTGCCCAAGCGAACTGTCCAAGATTCGCTGCACGTTGCCGTCAAAATCTGCAAGGCCTTGAAAAGCGACGCCGAGACATTTTCTCGCTTGTCGTCCAGGCCCCTCGGGCGCTTGATCCATTGCAGCGCTTCCAAATGTGTCAATACAGCCGCTCGCTCGACCAGATCGCGTCAGTCATCGCCTGTGGGAAAGAACTGGTGAGTCGAAGTGTGCTCGAAAGCTGACGAAAGCGCTTCGCCTCAAGCATGCACACTTGCGTCGATAAACCAGTTGCGTTGGATGGATGACGATTCGAGAGCTTACCTTTGCCAAGACTCCGTTATGGCTGACCCAGTGAGTTGTGCGACCGAATTGCGCCGAGTCTTCACTTCGCGGAGTCAGATGGGCTCAGTGGCCGGCTACACTGTGTCTGATGTTGCTGAAATCTGCCACGCTACTCAAAATGCGACGGTTTTGGTGTCCTGTGTGACGAAGGCGTCGGTGGTGAAAGCATTTAGCGCGTCTCAACTTTCTCGCCTGTGTTGGGAGCTGAAGCCAACGGAAGTCTCGTGGAGGTACCTGTGCATTCTTCCGAGTGCGTAGTAACAGCAAAGGGTTTGCTCGGTTTCTTTCCGTCTTCACCGCTCTCCCGAGAATCGGCAGGTCTACTACTTACATTTTGCGAGCAAGCAACGTCAAACGCACCAACGGCCTGCCTCTCCAGCGTACAGTACGGTCAGTATCTCTCGGAAGCGCAACGTGTGCAGTTGTGTCGGCAAGCACAAGACGCGAGTCCATGGCAATGCTGCTCGAAGCTTCGACATTTCATCCACTCGAAGAAAGTTTCTGTCGAAGGCGCGCTTGCACACTGCCAGCAAGCGAAATCGCTTTCGCCGGCACTTTGTTTCTTGGAGCTTGCAAAAACTGCGTCAACATCCTTTATCGAAAACTTTGGATCCTTTGTTTGCGCCAACGCACAAAGTATTGCGCCAGCGAAGTGCTATCGCGCGGCTCCAAGCAACTTTGTGGATAGTTCAAAGGCCGTGCTGTGCCAACTTGCTGAATCGGAAGCTCCAGCTGAGTGTGCGCTGTACCACGCCACCAGGATCACCACAGCACTGGAAAAGGCGCAGCTTTGTCACCAAGCTTCCTCGATTTCACCTGCGACTTGTGTCGTGGCGGCGCCCTTCGGCATGAAAAGCTCCGAGCTCATCGCGCTTTGCCGCATGGCGACCAGTGATTTCCCCGCAAAGTGTGCACGAAGTATCGCGGCGTCCGCACGCATCCCAGGGGAAACAACAGTGGATCTTTGCGTTAATGCGAGCTCTGAGATCCCAGCGCATTGCTTGGCACAACACGTGCGTCGAAGAGCACTCGTAACGAGGAGGCTCATCCAAGAGTGTCGAGATGCAGTCGCGACCCCAGCATCGACTGAGATTGCACAAGTCTCATACCAGTGTCGAGAGCTCATTCCCAACTGCTTGATCACGATCTCGCTACGCGTCCTGGACCAATTTGGTGAAGAAATGCCCGACTGGACGGGCGGGTACGTCCACATTGCGGCGACTCCAACAGCCGACACCTCAAACACAGAGCCTATGACCAGCGAGGGTCGAATACTCGTGGGACAGTCCCACGCGCTCATCACGAATGGGATGGCGGTCTTCAAAGACGTCTCGTTTGCTGAAGCAGGCGAGTTTGTCATCGCGCTCCACTCTCTTTCGGCGCCTTCATCATCGCCTACAGGTGCATTCCTGGAAGAGAAGATCGTCCGAATCCGCATCCACGAAGACAAACAAGCCCAATTGCGAACGAAGCGGTGTAAATCGCTCTTCGCGCACTTCCAATGCCGCAAGGTCGGCAACAACAAAGCGGATCCATTCCATCTACTGGAGCTATCGAATCGGTTCTACTTGAGCGCGATGAGTTGCGAAGCGTTCTGGTATGAGCACACTGGCGGCTTGCGTTTCCAGGGCGCGACGTCCCAGCGCTTGCTCTACGCGATCCATCGCGCATCCTACCATTTTCTCACGTACGTTCTCTTTGTCACACCACATTGCTTCGCTCTCTGCCCGTGCACGCTTACATCACATCGCTGACTCGTCGTGGATCTGTCTTGTGATGCGCAGCGACGCTTCCATTCCGCATGCGCACATGAGTCCGTGGGCGTGTCTCGGGCTCGCCAGCGGCGCGAACCGGTCGCAGATCCGCCGCGCGTACCACCGCAAGTCGCTCGAGTGGCATCCGGACAAGTGGTCGAGCGCCGACACCGTCATGCTGCGCGTGCGGGTCGAGAAGATCTACGCGCTTGTCACGCACGCCTACCATGCGCTCTTTCACAGCGACCCGCAACATTTGTGAACAGGAAACTTCAACTCCCGATAGTAAGGTGGACCACCTTATTTAACATCATTCCAATCTGTCAAAAACCAATAGGAAGCTCTCGTGGTCGCCACGTCGTCGTCGTGGCAGCTGCGATCGCGTTCAACGTCCTAGTTTAACGCAAGGAAGGCTCGAACGCAAGGAAGGACCGACAGATCGAACACGCGGGGGAGAAGACGATGGAGCAGACGGTGTTGAGCATCCTGCGCGGCGTCCGCAATGGCTCCTACTACGGCACCAAGATCCGCGCACCCCACGGTACGTGCTTTGCTTCTCGATATGGGGGAATCCTTCCCACGAACGAACGTTCGTGCCGAGGAAGAACTGTGTCGCCGTGTGCACGTACCTTGCTGCAAGCTCTGATGGGAACTAATCGCATCCGCTGGTCTATGCACACGCGCTGTTATACACTCGTGCAGCGTTCGTGATGGTCTTCCTGTTTCAGAATGGCACGGTGCGCGAAAAGCTGCGCGGCGTGGTGCGCTTGACGTTCGAGCACTCGAAGAACCTGGCGCTCTTTGTCGGCGTGTACAAGGCGGTCCTGGCGCTTTTGCGGGAAACGCAAATATCACGAGAGGGAAGCGTGAGCGCGATTGTCGGGAAGCCTGCGGCGCACTGGCATGCTGCGGTCGCTGGTGGCGTCGGCGGGTACCTCGTCTGGGGCAAATACTCGGGCGTGAACTACCAGATCGTCATGTACTTGATGTCGCGCGTGATCATCAGCATCGTCAAGGTGCTCGCCGCAAAGGGCCACAAGCCGTTCGCGGATTACAACTTCCAGAAAGTATACCCTGCGCTTGCGACCGTCGCGTGGGCGTCCGTGATGTGGCTGTACGAGAATGAACGCCCGACGCTGCATCCGTCGCTCAGCAAGAGCATGGATTTCCTGTACAGCGAATCGTGCGAGTGGGCGAACGGCGTGAGCGACTTCCTGCCGTCGCCGGTGACCGCCGCGGTGTGTCTCGCCACGTACATGAAGATCTAGAAGATGCGGTCCAAGCAGCGCACTTGTCTCTCTTCTCTCGGCACGTGTTGCGAACGTTGCTCTCGCAGCGTCGCTCACCATCCTTGTTCTCGTTTCCCCTTCTTTTTGACGCCGAGGCAAACCTGCATATTTGTTGTTATTAGCTCAGGATATTGGCAAATACACTACCACCGCATATACATATTGGGTCCCGCGCGTGCATTCCTGTGCATCAGACTGGGAGCTGAAGTCAGCACCGCGCGTGTTGTTGGGACAATTTTTTTGCTTTTTTTTCTCTACTCGAGCCGGAGGAAAGGACACGCGCACGTTAAACGCGACTTCGTCATCAGCACGTCACGCGCGAAGGTGTTCGTCCACTGACATCCGCGAGAGAAACGCACCCACAACGGCTGGGTGCGGGCGGATACTTATCGCTGCCGACGCGCATTGGCGCATTGACGTCGCGCCAGCTCACTTCGTTCGATATACTCATGTACTGTATGCACCCCGGATACACATGTCGTCCCGAGCTGACCACTGCACACGTCTCATGTTGACTCGCCCGAAAAAAACCGAGTGCACTGTACGCGATCATGTTTCATATGAAGTCTGTATTCGTCAATGTCACTATTGTAATTTGATAGTTATACATCAAATGAAAAGGATATTGAAGTATGACTGGTCTGTAAATCCAGGTGGATACGGCGGTGGTACCTGCGACATCACTGGAAAAGCACAAAAAAATGGGCTGGTGCGTGGTGCGCAGTTTTTAACATCATACAGAGAAAAACACCCTGGATGTGCGGGATACGTGGAGACTGCCGAGCGAGCGACCACCTGCGCCAACATTGTTGGTTAACAAGGGCATCAAGCAACAGCGACGGAGACGAGAGGCTGCTGGCTGCAGCTTCCGTCATCATTGTGCCTCTACGTCGACGCAAGCAGACTCGCAAAATTATAGAACTCAGGGCCGAGGCAGCTGCAGCGTCCAATGCTGGAATAGGCGCGAAAAAAAAAAACAAAAAACATAACTCAACACGCCGCAGCGCATACCATTGCAGCACGCGCCTTCACGCTCTACATAGGCTGCGCCGATCGGCGCAAAGTGGATGCAAACGCATTTGATATGTACGAAACGCACAGTGGCCTGCTGTCGAATTAATCGAACAACAGTGCGTATGTCGCTTCAGGAACGCCATACGTACGGTACGCACGTAGGACCTCAATGGGCGTGTTCGGTTGGTTGTTGGTTGTTGCGGGAAGTCGGTAATAGTTTTTTGTACCGGCGTTTGTATGGGGCTGTAACGTGCAAAGCGAGAGGGCGTGGGGGTGTCGTCCAAAGCGGCGGGTTCAAGTGTCACTGCCGCTGCGACACCGCATCTTTCCATCTTCCGGACTGAAGGTTGGGTCCCCCTTCCCCTCGCGGTGTGCGTGTTTTTTTCTTTCGGTGGACTCGCAATAATTTACCGCCAAACCCGTTTACGCTGGTTGCCTGATTACGGGTCACGCTCTCTGCATCCATCTTGAGTGATATATCGCACTGCTGCAGGTTTATAATATTTTAAATTAAGAAACAGTACTATTTTACACGAAAACAAAATTTCCAGCAAATTGACAAATATATGTAATATACAAGGTCTATACATTCTGTGATGATGACTGCAAAGAGAGTCGCTTTGAAGCCAGCTTTCTGAGCCGGCCTGCTGCGAAACCCACCCACCCATCTGCCTAGATCAGGTGCAATAAACTTCGCGTAAACTACGTCCCGCACGCACTGCCCAGCATGAGCGAGCGCGTGTGCGGGGAAGGGGGGAAGAGAAGCGCGCACCATCTGAGAAACGTGCCGAAGGAATGGCGCTTTATAGACAAGCGGCTTGCTCTCCAAGCCGCCAGAGTTGCACCGCCTCCGTAAGCAGCGAGCGCATTTGACATTCGCGGACGACGGAACGTGGCGCGGGGCATGCGCGCAGCCACTTCAGTCTCGAACTGAGCGAGAAAGAACGACCGTCCGACACGCACGCAGGATTTGCAGACGCTGCTCCAGAGAAGAGCAGAGAGAGAGAGCGCGTGCATTGCACAGTGCTCCGGGGACTTGAATGGGCAACATCCACGCGGCCCCGCTGCGCTATCAACACCAGTTGCTGCCGCATTTCGCAGCAGCAGCAGGAGGAGATGGAGGCGCGGGCAGAGAGGAACCAGAGAAGAAAGAGTGCAGCGCGTCGCCACGGCACCACAAGACGCGCCAGTCCCAGGAAGACGCCAGCCGACGGCGGCAGCGCCGACGCAGCACGACCTCGTCGTCGTCGTCATCGTGCTCTTCGTCCTCGTCGTCGGCCTCGCCGCCGAGAAGCGACTTCGCGCACGCCCGCAGTCTCTCGCAGCACGAGCTTCCGCAGCTTCGAGACGACGACCTGAGAAGCGGGAAGAAAACAAAGGACTACTCGCTGTCGCAAGATACGGTCTCATCGCATGCGAGCAGCGACATGTACCGCGACGACGAGGACGACTCCACGCCAAGTGCGATGCACCATGACGAGAGGTGTACGAATGAGGACATTGGAGGTTGTGCTGGTTGCTTTGGCGAGGGCATGCGATCCGTGGACGCGACCGATCCAGCTCCTCGTATCTTGCCGAATGACCCAGCCCAGCACAGAAACACTTCTGTGATGGGCTCCCTGTACAACCAGTTGGCGTGCATGCCATGGCGCAACATGATTCCATGTAATATCCACTCGGACAATACGGATGATTCGTCACCACTTTCCCCACAGGGCCATCAACCGAGAACACCGTCGCCTTCCACGCCGTTTTTCGCATCCTACGACACCAAGCACATCATGGAGCAGAAGCACCGCAGATTCTGGGAACTAGTGCAGAAGCTGTTAGTGATGAACGACGTTGTGGCGATGATTCGGATGGTGTTGGATTACGTTGTGAAGAACATGGACGTCGCGACGTGCGCGATTTTCCTGATCGACCAGAACACGCAGGTGATGTCGCGGTTCTCGCCAGACCAAATGTCCGTGTCGGGGATCGATCCTGCGAGGGGGGTGTTGGGCAAGACCCTCGCGAGTGGGCAGGCAATTTGCAGAACCAATTTCAAAAACGACAGCATGTATGATCCCGAAATCGACCTCACACAGGATCTGCCCAGCCAAAAGTTATTGTCGGTGCCACTGATTGAGAATGAAGTCGTGTACGCGGTAATTCAAGCAACGACACGCAAAAGTACGCGGAAAGAAATGGACGATTTGCACATCAAGCTGCTGTCGTGGCTCGGGCCCATTTTAAGTTCGTGCATGCGGAAATGCATCGAATATCACGATGTGCTTTTGTCCGATCGAACGCAAAAGGCGTTGCTTCACATCATCAGCTCGTCCGACACCGAAGACACTGTGCTCAATTTGGTGGAGGGTGTCATTCAAGGTGCGTGTCACATCACAAACGCGGAAAGGCTATCGCTGTTTATGGTTGACTGGGAAACAGAAGAGCTGTGGTCATTATCCTCATCGTATCACGAAGAGACGTTGCGTCTGCCCCTCCATGCCAGCATCCTGGGAATGGCAGCAAGAACCCGAACGATCTTGAACGTATGCAATCCTCCAACTGATCCACGGTTCAACCGGATTATAGACCATCGACGAGGTGTTGTGACGCGGTGTGCGCTGTACGTGCCGGTAGGCGTCCAGAACACGACAAATGCTGGAAGCTCGCGTCCGATTGCAGTGTTAGAGATCCTGAATAAGGTGGAAGGCTGTGAGTTCACCTTTGACGACGAGTGCGCGTTCGAAGCATTTGCTTCCCAGGTAGCGGTGATCCTACGGCGACGAAGCAATGAAATTGAGTACATTAAGCTCTTGGCTGATACGCGAGCAGAGAAGGTGTTGGCTCAGAGAGCGAAGAGTCAAGTCAATATCCTGGAAGCGTACACATCGATCTCATCGACTATGCGGCGGCCATCTGATGCGCTTAGAAACTCTTTCTTGAAAAGCCATTCGCGTGTGTGTCCAGTTTGCGCTGGAGAACATTCTGAAGACAAGCAGCTCCAAGGTCAAAATCTGTATCACGGATGCAGCTGGCATCGAAACCTTGATCGACCATTTGCAAAATCGGGTTCCAACCCAAGCATCCCTTCCTGGGATTTCAATGTGTTCCAAGCCGACATGGACTCGCTTCCTCAGATGATTGAAGACATGTTCATGCAGTTCAGCCTTCCGAAGGTGCTGGGGATCTCGAAACAAACGATGCAAAACTTCATTATGGTGATCAAGGACAATTACCACCCGAATCCGTTCCACAACTTCCTGCACGCCTTCTCTGTGGTCCATACGGCGTATTTATTGCTGAGCACCACTGAAGCATCTCGCATGCTCCGCCCTCTTGATATCGCCGGATGCATGATTGCTGCTCTGTGCCATGATGTGGACCATCCGGGACATACGAATGGATACGAGATCGCGTCAGGGTCTCAGTTGGCTATGCTATACAGTGATGAATCGGTTTTGGAGCGCCATCATGCGTACACAACGTTCAAGCTCATCTCGAAAGAGAAAAACGCCAACATTTTGGAGAAGTTGTCTGCCTCAGATTACCGCCACATCCGAAAAGTCATCATCACTGCGATTTTAGGAACTGACATGGCCAACCATTTCAAGTTTTGCGAGACATTGGAGAAGACACTGAATCCAGCAACTCGCCATCTTTCTGCTAACACGATGCCATCGACGAAGAAAGACAGCAAGCCATCGGACGTGTTGCCCACTGGCGGCGAGAAAGCAAGTAGCTGTACCGAAATTCGAAATGTGCTTCGCGAAGCTGTTTTCCAGAGTGACGGCTCAGCGGCAAGTACTCCTCGTGGCTCCAACTCCAACTCCAGCTCTGCTTCCGGATTTCACTACCCAAAGTCAATGTCTGGATCGTCGCAGTCTTCTTGTACCCGTGAGCTGGGCAATGGATGGACGTTCAATGGCACTGTCGACGAGCGCTTGTTTATTGTGAAGACCATCGTTCACGCGAGCGATTTGTCCGGCCAAGTGTTTTCGAAGCCAGTCGCGCTGAAATGGAGCAATATGATCTCGAAAGAGTTTGCTTACCAGGCGTTGCTTGAGCAAGCCGAAAACCATCCAGTTTCGTACCATCATTTGGACGATCCGCTGCAGATGGTGGAAGGCCAGCTTTTCTTCGCGCAGAAGATCGTCTCTCCTCTTTGGGATCTGGTGTACGTGATGTTTCCAGAAGTGAAGGTCTGCGTGGAGAATTTGGCCGAAAACGTAGCTCATTACGAGCAGGAGCTGCAGCGGCTAAAGCTATGCAAACTAGAAGAAGAACGAAAAGTCAGTGAAGCGTCTCAAGATGACGACTCTTTCCGACGGGACGAAGGATTGGCTGTGCCTGGTCTAGCAAAGTGCACGCCTGCCAAGTTCAACTCATTCTGTGCGATTCCTGAAGACTCGGAGAGCGTTGATGAGAGCGACGAGGGTGAAGGCATGGATAGGTCTGTGCGCGAGTTTGCTGCGTCAGCCATTCACGCCATTGAACTTTCGCGGCAGTCGCCATTTTCACGATCTGGAACGGAATCGAACGACTCGAGTTCGGAATCTGAAGATGAGGTCGAGGATGATGTGGTGCGAATTGACGACTGCGAGAGCGACGTTCTTCTGGAGCGATGCTAAGATCGTGAATCTCACAGCAGGAATGGGGGGGGGGGGG
>JAADVP010000787.1:0-14614 GCA_023335675.1 Globisporangium solare
CCCCCCCCCCCTTCCCCTTTCCCCTCGGCCCCACATCCATGAACTCGTAAACCAGGAGCGAAAACACCTACCCGCGCAATCCATACTTTTCCTAAGTGAGGGCGCGGATTCTGGTACGCGGACGGGTACAGTGTACCGCTTGGAGGTTTCCCCTACCCGCCTTTCCTCGCAACCTATTATCAGGAGCTGGCAAGCGAGACGTGAAATTTTTTGAGCCTTTGATACCGAATCGTGTAGTTCGGGTCGAGAAGAATTTTAAACTCAGGCGTAAGGTTGATCCACCTGTGATAACTAATACTGCGAATCTTGCGCGCCAGCACAAAACTACGCTGGCTATCTGTAATTCAAGCTGGCAAAAACCATCTGGTCCAGGACGTGTGGTCGAAGCATCCATCACCTCGTGCTTACGCGTGCCTCGGCGCAGATGACGCCCGTGAGCCCAGCCGCCATCCGCGCGATGATGACGGTGTCAAAGCGAATCCGGCCTCTCCGCCGGAGCGACTCACAACAACAACAACCGCCGCCGCTTTCCCCTTCGACAGCAAAACCGGGTGCAAAATGGAAGCGAGCGCGAGTGCTCACTGGCCCACTTCATATCCCCACTGAAATGCCGGTCTGCCTCGAAAAAAGAAGCAAACGTGGGTTTATGTACGGAGCGCAAACTAAATTAACACATGGGCCGGCAGCAGCACTGGATGGAAGGCGGGGAGCAGACCTGGCGGCTTGGCTGGTGGCGCATGAGACACCGCTTCCACCGAGGCGGACTGAGTTTCCCCTTTCAAATCCGTTGGAAACTGGTCAGTATCAAAAATCAGAGGGAAGCATGTTGAAGCAGTCTGCACGCATGCAGAATGCGGGAATGCAGACACGCGTTAGCCACAACGCTACTGCGCCGGTCTTTTCCCCGTCAAGATGGCTCCGCACTGGGCGCATTAGATGGCTCCTGCGGCGCGGATCTTCCATCAAGTTCAAGAAACGTCCGCGTGCCGCCGCCCCTTTAGAGGGTCTCCTGGAAAGGTGAGCGGTCACACTCTCCGTGGGCGACTCACTCTTCCCTTCCACTCTTGGATAAAGCGCATCGTCGGGAGCGATGTTCATCTACCTGAGCAAGAAGATCGCGATCCCGAACAATGTCAAGTTGCACTGCGCGGCGTGGAACTCGGACCAGGGCTGGATCGCGTGCGGCGGCCAGAATGGGCTCCTGAAGGTGCTGCGCCTGGAATCCGCGACGCAACCGGATGGGAAAGGGCCGCGTGGCATCGCAGCAGCGAGCAATCTGACGATGAACCAGTCGCTCGAGGGCCACAATGGCGCGGTGGTGTGCGCCACGTGGAACGCGAACTTCAAGAAGCTGACGACGAGCGACGAGAATGGACTCATCATCGTGTGGGTCATGCATCGCGGCATGTGGTACGAGAAGATGATCAACAACCGCAACAAGAGCGTCGTGAAGGGCATGAAGCGGACCGCGGACGGACAGAAGATCCGCATTGCGTACGAAGACGGCGCCGTGATCGTCGGCTCTGTCGATGGGAGTCGGTTGTGGAGAAAAGAAATGAAGACCCAGCTTGCGTTTGTCGAGTGGTCGTCAGACGGGAAATCGCTGCTGTTTGTGTCCAAGGACGGCGAAGTCTCGGTGCATGACGGTATGGGGAACAAAGTGAGCAACTTGGCACTCTTCGTCGTGGACAACAACAACCGCAGCGAACGCGACTACAAGATCGTGGGCGTGCACTGGTACGATGGCTATGAGGGTCATATTAGCCAGGAAGCACCGACGCTTGCCATTGCATTCCGAGATGGCAAAGTGCAGATCACGCGAGGGAGGTTTGACGAGAATGCGGTGCTGATTGGCACGGGCATGGAGCTGACTCAAGTGCGCTGGAACAACGATGGCAGCGTCATTGCGCTTGCTGAGACTCAGTATGATTCCGGCTCTCGAAGCAGTGGAGGCGGTGATTCGAAAGAGTTCAACGTTGTTTAGTTCTACAATCCGTTTGGGCGCCATTTACGGTCTTTGTGGGTACCTGGAAGCCGAATCGAAGCGCTAGCGTGGGAAGGTACAGGGCTGCGCATCTGCCTTGCTGTCGATTCGCACATCTATTTTGCAAACATCCGTCCTGCTTACAAGTGGGGCTTTTATTCCAACACGCTTGTGTACACGCACAACCGTGTTGACCAAATCGAGAACTGTGTGGTTTTCTGGGATACGAAGTCGGGCGAGCGCTACACGAAGTACATCAAAGGATTGCTGGGAATCAAAGCAGCGGGAGACAACTGCGTGCTCGTGACAAAGGTCTACAACGAAGATCTCGGAGAGCTTGGTGTGCGACCTGGAGATCCCCATGATCAGGGGCCATTCAAGGAGATCCAGTATCATCTGATCCTGTGCGATACAATTGGGTCCCCGATCGAAACGAAGGTGATCGACTTCGAGCCTGCGCATGTCTCAATGGCAAGCCGTCATATCGTTGCTGCATCTTCAGATGCCATTTACGTTTGGCAGTATCGTAACTCAAGTGCAAAGTTCACGGGCTTAGTTTCTGGAAGTGGGCCAGCGAATCCAAATGCTGTCGACATCAGCTCAATCTCTCAATTGCTCCAGCGAGGTGGAGGACGAGAGAAGATATTTTACGTTGACGAAATGCAAGGCAACGATATGGAGAATTTCCGCTACGTTCAGCGCGAGCTAGAAGACCCAATTTGCGCGATTTGTGCATCTGACAGCTGGATTGTAGTGGCACGAGCAAGCGGGATGGTCCATTGCTTTATGTTGCCCCACATTTCGCTGGAAATGAAGTATATCGTGAACTGCCGTCCACAACAACTTGCGCTGAACTGTAACTCGACCCTGCTTGGTGTTATCGACATCAACGGAATGATAACGATCATGGAGCTTGGCAGTGCTGGAAGTCTGAATGCGACGCAAACAAAGATGCTCAATTTTGAGAAAAAGGACGCCTGGGACATAATGTGGGCTGAAGACAATCCTGAGCTTTTCGTCATGATGGAAAAAGCGCGCATGTATGTTTACCGCGGTCTAGAACCAGAAGAACCGGTCTCCTCATCGGGGTATTTGTGTTACTACAAGGACCTCCAAGTCAAAGCGGCTCTGCTTGACGAAATCCTGAGCAATCCTGATCAGCCGAACAAAGGAATGATTATTGGCTTCCAGACGCGATCACTCCGAGACGCAAAAGAGCTTCTTGATAGCGTTGGGCTTGCCGAAGCTTGTGAGTACATTCAAGACCACCCTCATCCATGCTTATGGTCGCTGTTAGCTGAAGCGGCTCTTGAGCAACTTGATTTCGGGATGGCTGAGCGTGGCTTTGTCAAGTGCGGAGACTACAGCGGCATTCAGTACATCAAGCGGTTGCAGCTTCTCAATGATCGCGTCAAGCAAAAAGCAGAGGTAGCAGCATATTTCCAGCAATTTGGCGTGGCCGAAGAGTTGTATTGCAAGATTGATCGGAAAGATTTGGCGATCGACTTGAGGCAAAGACTCGGAGATTGGTTCAAAGTCGTTCAACTGGTGCAGTCTGGAGGTGGAAATGACACTTTGCTTACCCATGCATGGAACATGATTGGAGAATACTATGCGGGTCGCCATAAATGGGAGAAAGCGATAAAGTATTACGCCCAGGCAAGCAACATCAGCGCGCTCGCGCACTGCTATTACACGCTGGGTGGTTTCAACCAACTGGAGTCCCTGGTGTCAGAGATTCCTGAAAACTCGCCTCTGCTGAAAGAAATGGCAGTCAAGTTCACTCGAGCAGGATTGTGCAACTCAGCTGTCGAAGCATACTTGCGCATGGGCGATGTGAAAAGCGCGATCGATTCCTGTGTGTTGCTGAACGAGTGGGTACGTGCTGTGACTCTTGCTGAGCAGCACAACTTTCCCCAGATCGAGAACGCCTTGACCAAATATGCAAGTCACTTAATGATGAACAGGAAAACTATGCAAGCAATCGAGCTCTACTGCCATGCAAACAAAAGCACGGAAGCTGCGAAGCTCTTAGGTAAACTCGCGAGAGATATGAACAAAAACCCTTTGCGAGCGAAGAAGTTTCAAGTGTTGGCCGCATTCGAAGTTGAACGGATGCGGAAAAAAATGTTGGACATCTCAAGCGTGACTAGCACTAAAGTCACGACTGCTGCGCAAGTGACGGCTCAGACTCTCGATACTCTTGTGCAGCACGACGCTGCTACAGGCGAAAGTCGCTCGCTCGATAATCCATGGCGAGGAGCTGAGGCGTATCATTTGTACCTTTTGGCTCATCGACAGCTGTACGGAGGAGCTTTGGAGCGATCGTTACGCACTTCGCTGAAGCTCACTGCTTACGAGGACATCCTTGAAGAACGAGAAATCTACTCGCTGATTGCACTGACGGCGTTTTACACCAAGCATTACGAACAGTGCTCAAAGGCATTTATCAAGTTGGAGACGCTTCCTGGTCAAAGCGACAAAGAATTGGCTGCGACGAGCGAGTTGGCGCTCAAGATCTTCCGCAGCTCTCGGCCACAGGATCCGAACGCTCGTCCGCAAGAGTGTCCATCGTGTCGCAGCTATGCCAAGGATTGGGATACGCGTTGCAACAATTGCAGCTGCACTTTCCATACATGCGTGATGACGGGGGCCACAATCCTCGACCATCGCGCGCTCGCGTGCAAGATATGCCGCCACTACAGCATCGAGGCTGAAATCCGCGACCGGAAAACTGTCCACTGTGTCATGCTGCATTCGCATAACCGTGCAGCATTCCCCCGCTTCTTGAGCGCATTCTCGCTGCAAGAACGAAGCAAGCAGTTGGGTGAAGTCCATTTGTAGCCATTTATCTCTTTCCAATACATTTGTAACTGAAGAGAATGCGTTTCGGTCGCTTTGAGCCTTACAAAAAAACGGTGACCTTTCAAGCATCATATTGAAGCGTCGCAAGCGTGGACGTCTCAGCTGGTGAAGCGATTCAATTGTTCAAAGCCATCAGCTCAGAGTTATGAAGGTAAGCCTGCAGCCATGAACCAATGCAACGCCACGTCGGACTTACGCGTGTCATTCGTTGTAGAAGCCAGCACTGGCCACGGTGGACAAGAAGGTAGATGAGGCTTCCGCCAAGAAGGACGAGAACGAAGAGGATGTGGAAGACGGTGACGAGGAGGACGGCGAAGATGAAGAGGAAAGCGAAGAGGACGCTGAAGAAGATACCGGACTCACGGAGAACCAGAACCGCCTGCTCTACTTGATCTCGCTGTACTCGAAGCCAGCGATTCGATCGTCCGACAAGGAAGAATGGATTCGGAAACCGGCGTTGCTCGTGCTTCTCTATGAAGCGATTGTCTCCAAGGCGCTTGATTACGACTATGCGCCGTCCTCGGAGATCGTGGAGAACAAGCGTAAGTACTTCAACATCTCACAAGAGGGTAAGTCCGACATCGACTTTTTGCGGGAAGAAGACCCCGTGAACGGCCTCAAGCTGTCGTCCAAGAGCTACCAGCCCGTGGCGTGCTTCCAGATCTCGGAGAAAGGACTGGAGGTTGTCTCGAAGATCAGTAAAACGGATAAGTTGTCAATCAGCGACATGGCGTATGCGCCCGGAACGCTGCATCTGCTCCGTGTTGAGTGGGACGGAGACGAATACTGGCTCGTGGACGATGACAGTGGCTATCGACGTCTCTCCTCTGTGACTGAGACGGAGGATGTCTCGTACGTATCCAGTGCGTATATCCCGCAGTGTTTGCGCTTTGGCAGTCGGCCGACACTGAGTAATGCGCATCGAGTCCACGAATGTGGCGTCAGTGACTCCAGCATTCGCGATCAACTGGACGAGATCATCACGCTTAACTCGATGTCTTTAATCGTGGCGGAGTACATTCTATTCGGCTCGAATCAGGTCGTGCAGCTCAACTGCGACCTAGGCTCGACGGAGCGAGTCCAGGGCGGCTTCTTCATGGCGATCGTGGACGACAATGCAAGCGGTACGCAAACCTCTGTGGACCCTGGACTGACATCGGTCAATATCCTTGATTACACCATGACAAACCACGTGAACTTCGAAGCCGACATCCATTTCCCAGAGGCACCCAGTGTTGTGCAAGTCGAAACGTTTGGCTGCTCGCTCGCGGCAGCAGGCTCTTGTTTCTATGGCATGCAGGTCGAGGCCACTATGGATCGCATCAAGGACAACATCTCGCTCGACCACCTCTCCCGGCTGCTCGTGGACGTGCACATGGACTCGTCCAAGATCGTCGACAGCGTGCTTTCTGCATATCAGCGCTCGCTTTTGAACCTCATCTTCTCGAATCAGGCGGATAGTCGCAACAAGATCAACCTCATCATCGCGAACGAGATCACCCCGCACCTCACAGCAGAAGAATACATGGACAAGGGCGAGTACGAGAACGAGCTCAAGCAGATCATTGGCGACACGCGAGCCGCGTTTGATATCAGCGAGCACGACACGCTCATCTTTGGTGCCTATGGACTACTTATCGCTGGCCCCAATAGCCGGCATCACGAGCCCTTACTCTGCAGTTTTCTGCAGTACGAGGCGATGAACCTCTTTACGCAGAACTTCTTTGCGCGGATGTTTATTATCGTCGACGACATGAGCAGGTGCGCGTGCTCATCGATACGGCCGAGAAGGACCCGAACAGGCTGCGGGAGATTCGAAACCGACTCGCAGTGCTGTCCAAAGAGATCATCATTTTGGAGGAAACGTTACTGTATCTGAAAGAGTCACTGGACGAAGCCATTGTGCCACCAGAGCCACCCGAGCAAGCTGGACGAAGTCTATACGAGCGCCTGCAACTCGGCATTCTCGCGAACCAACTCAAGCGAAGAGTGAAAGACTTGCACAAGAACATGGCGGGTGCCAGGCACGAGCTCAGCGTGTTGAACGAAATGGCCGCAATCGTGTCCACAGAGCGGGATTTCCAGCAGAACGAAGCTATCCGAATGCAGACGCGGTTATTCTGTGAGCTCCAAGAAATCAACGAGCGAACGGCATCGACGCTACTGATTCTTCAAGTCCTGTTGTGCGGCTCGCTGGCATTTCAGATCCTCGATCGCGTCACAAGCACGTGGACGGTGATCGACACGGACTGGATGAAGAACTTTTTAGAGGTGATGATGTACGCGAACCCGGGGCTCTGGTTCTTTTTCAGTATGCTCATCTGGGCGATCGTCGGTGCTGTGATGCTCTATTTGCTGCACTTCATGGGGTTCAAGTCCAAGGGCGTGATCACGATCAAAGTTGAGCGCAAAGAAGCGATATTCCTCAAGAACATCGCAGCATTCTTGCGCACCAAACTGCTGACTGTGAGTGTGCGCTACTTTGTGGTTGGGAACTGGTGGACAACCTGGGCCAATGTTGTGATTTTTGTGTTGCTTCATAGGACGAGACGCACCATTTTGAGGGTGGGGTGAAGATCGCGAAAGTCGTCTGGACAGAGGAAGACAAGAAGGAATGGGGCGGCACGCCACCCACCATCGAGGTGACTTCTGACATTTGCTGTGCAGCTCCAACCTGGAGTGGTAATGAGATTTGCCTTGTTTGTGTGTTTTGCCTAGTTGGAGCACGATGAAGAGAATGCGTTCATGCTGCGGATGGCGATCTCGTACAAGAAGCGGCAAGCAGCCAAGGCGCTCGCATTCAATGCCGATGAGCTGTACACGAGGTTAATACAAGAGCTCGACAAGGCCAAGATCTTTGTGAACCCCGAGAGCAGCGCGGCGCTAACGTCGTCCAAGTCGCCTGGGGCCGTGTTGCCGCCTGCAGCTGCAAAGAAAGCAGAGACATCACCTCCGAGCGCGACAAAGAAATAAATGCAGCTCTGCAAAGTATCATCGAGCACCAACTTCGTTATATGCTTCTACTCGCGCAATGGTCAGTCAGTGATCGTCTAATGCGCTCAACACGCTTTCTATGTGGGTAAAATCCGCTTTTTGAACCACTTGCGAGAGGAACTCGTGTACTTGGCTCTTGGAGAAATGGCGAAACGCGTGCGCGAGCAGCGCTTCCATCGCTTTGCGATCTTCAGTGATCGCTGCATCCTTGCGCCGCGGCGATTTCGCGAGTCCGATGATCTGCTGCAGCAAAAACGCCATAGACGAGCTCTCCAGAACCACATCAGCGTCCTTCAGCAGCGCCGCAATGCGCGGCAAGTTGCCGCCACTGTCCATGTGAATCGCCGGAACCAAGCGAAGAGCGCCATCGTTGTCGTCGCTACCTTCAGTTGGATCGGACGGCGCAGCAGCGACCAAGAACAGCACGACCTGGTTGTCTTCAAGATCGTACTCGGCATTTGCAAGCAACTCGAACAGGATCGTTAGGTTCTCAAACGATGTAGACGCGCAATACGCTGCGAGTGCGTCGTCTGAGAGACTGCGCGGCAGCTCCTCTAAGCACGTGATCAGGAAATCGCGCACTCGCGCTTGCTCGCGGTGGTTCCCCAGTGCCACAAACAGCGAATGCAAGAAGTTGGTCGAAAAGTGAAAGCCGTCGGCACCTTCTAGCACACTCAGAATTCGCGTCGCGTGCGCTGGATCATCCTGCGAGAGTCGAAGAAAGTACTCAAAGCACAGGGCGTCTGGGGCAAATGCACGGGCTTCCATTGCATCCAGGATCGCCACAGCTATCCGCTCAACACGCTGGGCGTTGGCGCTATCCAATTTTAAGTCCAGCAGCCCATTGATCGACTGCAAGTACGACGGATCCTCGCACTCGACAGACAGTGTATTGAGGTGCTGTAGCACAGCGCGGTATGTAAACAGTGTGTTCTTGACGTTGGCGTCCACCATTTTAGTGCACCACGCGTGAAATCGCTCCGGGTTTTCCTTCGTCGCGTATAATCGCAGCATCAGCGAGTACGTCATCGAGTTGAGCGTCATGTCCATCTCATCTTCGCTCTGCGCGACCAGCTTCTCTGCAAAGTACACGTCGCGTTCGTCAACCGCGCGTTTGAGCACGGCATTGAGCACCTTCGGGTTCGATCGCGCCGGGTGGCGTCGAACGCGGTGCAAGTGCTGCATCGACTTGAACGAATTCCAGAGCGTGGCCACCGGCACGTCTTGCAGACTGTCAATGAGCAATTCGGCCGAGGCTGGAGAAATGGCCACGTTCAATGATGTGATCGTCGTATACAGCAGCGCGGCTCGGTCAGCCTGCTCGCCCGTCACGGCAGCGAGTACCGCTGCGTCCCAAATCATCGAAAAATCTGCGAGCTTGCGCTGTTCAAAGCCTTCCTGTCGAATGTGGTCGAAGAGTAGCAGCGCATGACGCCACTGGCCCAGATGAACGTACGCATACATCGCTTCGCCGTACACGTACAGATTGGGTCGCAGTCCACGCACTTTCATGTTCGTAAACACTTGGAGCATGTTCTTGTGCTGCTTCATGCGGCCGTAGGCGACAGCGACCAGCGAGAGGATACGCGCATCTTCATCGACCTGCTGCTTCTCCATCGATGGGATCACATTGTACCGATCGAGCACTGTCTGCCATTGCGTCGCGCGGCTCGGCGCCAAGAGGTACGCGTGGTACGCGTCCATCGACGGCTCGCACCCGCGACTCTGCATCTCTCGAAACAAGCGCTCAGACTCGACCACGTTCGTGCCGCACGCTGCCATGGTTGCTGCGTACGACACAGCATCCGGCTCAACGCCGTGCTGCTTCATGCTCGCAAACACGTACGACGCGTCCTCGTTCTTGCCCAGTTGTCCGTAATTGCGCAGCGCTGCGTTGTACACCGACAGCGGAATCTCAATGTCATTGCGGATCATCTCGTCCAACAATTTGCGAATGTCGTTCGTGTACTGCGATGATTTCGCTGCTGTGGGCGGCGCAGACCGTTCGCCGGCGTACTGCGAGAGCAGTACGCGCGCGCGATGCCACTTGCGCTGGTACGCGCACAAGCTAACGACGTCGGCGTAGATCTCCTTGCTGAGCGCAAAGCCGCGATTCACCAGCTGGTCTCGGAGCAAGAGCGCGTGGTCCAGCGACTGCGCTTCGATCGCGACGCCAAGCAATTCGTGCAGCGACTCTTCGATCTCTTCCGGCTCAAACTCGAACGTCTGCAGGTAGTTCTCGAGCAGCTTCTTCGTTGCCGTGAGTTCATTGCTCGTGATGCAGAGCGACATGCACTGCATGTGGATCTCCGGCGTCGCCTCCAGCCCGTACGTCTGCATTTCGTCCAGGAACTGCTTCGCCTTCATCCACTTATTCGCGCGGTAGCACGCGACAATCGCGTTCTCATAAATATCCGTCGACGGATGCATCACGTCGATCGCCTGGTGCATGAACTCGATTACTTCCGCGGCGGTTTTCCAGTCGCCCAGCTGCGCACACGCCGACGCCGCGAGCTCCAGCGTCAGCGGCGACGGTGACACGTACGCGTCCCTCAAGCACGCATACACGCCCACGACAAACGCGTAGTCCTCCATGGCGTCGGCGACCATGACCATGACCGTGGCTTCCTGGCCGGGCATGGACGGGAACACGTGCTGCTGCATCATCTCGGCCACGATCGCCTTGGCGCGCTGCATCGTATCGCCTTCGGTCGCGGGCGCCATGAGGAACTTTTTCAGCTCATCGAAGCTCTCCGCCGAGACACTCTCTTTCTGCAACGCAGCGCCATTTCGGCTGCTGCTGGTGACGCCGCGGCGGCGTGTGGACGAGGAGAATTCGCGCACGTGCTGCTGCAGGAACGACGAAGACCGCGCGGAGGCGGCGAAACGCAGACCCGCGTGTGCGTGGGGCGCTCCAGCTGAAACCTGAGGGCGCGCTGCACCAGCGACGTACTGCGCTGCCGCGCGCGCGAGACGCAGCGCCGGAGGAGATCGCTTCAGCAAGCGCATCGGCTCGGATTTGGGTGTTTGTTGCACCGCCGAAAACCACAGGCGGCGTCTGCGGCAGGCACACGCGGTTCACGTTGCGGCTCGAACGAGCTGAACCGGTTCAGCTTGTCGAAAGCGAACTTACGCGAGTCGCACGAACTTTGCGCCATTGATGGAAATAACGTGGACCACATAAAACCAGATCCCTGCCACAGCGGCAAAACACATGTGGCGTTGACCAACACGGCGTTGACGGCACGAGTTCAAGGAGTTGAAGTTCAAGTGTCTGCATGGCAGCAACCGAGCGAGACACCTGATAGATGCTTGAACTTCAATTGGGAGTGTTTGCTCTGATGGGCGATCATATGTCTACATGACTGCACGCTGATCTTTCGCTCTGGAAGCAATTGACTGGATACGCCTCACCTGCTCGGCCTGGGTCCCTGGTGCGAGTTTGTGCGTCATCGTTTGCAGAGTGGCTCGGTGCGCCCCATCACGGCAGCGGACTTTCGGTGGCGCAAAGTGGGCGCCTGACCCGCTGCGAGTCACAACTTGAACTCTGCTCGGCTTCCTGTACTTTTTCTTGCGCGTCTGCCTGTTGAGCTGAGCTCAGAGTGTCCGACATCCTTTAGGTACCGGCGATGCGAAGGAGAAAAGAGGACGAGCTCACGGCAGGATGGGCGTCTCAGTCGCTCGGATTTCGGAACGAGGCGAGATGGGGAGACATGGGGGATCCTCTCCACAAAACCACTTGCGCGGACTAAACGTCGTCCGAACCGAGCTTAGTCTTGCAGTGTTTCTTGGTTTCTAAATGATCGATCCACTTGGCGCTGTACCGTATTTTGAAGCCGGCAATTGTGTGTGTGTTTTTCTGATGAAGGTCTGAAAAACCTGTTGGGAATAATGTCTTCCTTGTGGCCGCATTCAGTTGTACTCTTGGAAATCATACTCCCTGCTGTCCACTGTGGTCAATTTTAGCAATCGTGCATGACGCATGCATGAGTCCTCATGTCTTGGCGGTGTTCGATTCAATTCTTCCCCTGAGATTTTGTCGCTTTACGTGCTCTTGAACGATGTCATGCTGCACGAAGGAGTCGATGGCGAGAGGTGGGAGAGAGACCGACTGGCCACAGATAGTACTTGGCGCCGTGTGATGATCCCATGACTGATCATCGCTCCTCCCCACATTCTTCGCGGATGGTGCAATTGAGAGTCTGGTTTCTGCAAAAGCGTCTTCGGAGCCTCATATACCCTGAAAACTAGGCAAATCTTTCTGTTAAGGGCTGGCATAAGCTTGGCTGGGTATCGAAGCGTGCAATCGTTTTCCTCGTGAATCCCATCTACCTACAAACCATTCTCAACAAAAATTAGCTTTTTCCAGGTACTCAGACTGCGGATCATCGAACGCAGCGCAGCAGTGAGATCGCTAGACTTTGCCACCCACACAACTCGATTCACACTGCCAGTCCGAAGTAGCCCAGTCGAAATCCCGAGAGCAAAGATGGTCACGCGTTGGATTCTCGCCACCGCGATCGCTGCAACACTCAGTGCCAACTTCGCGACTGCTGCACCAGCGCTTGGGTGCAGCAACTACTCAGCCCGGTACAAGAAAGACCTTGAGGGCGTCTGCGTTTGCAACACTACGCAGTGCGACTCTGTCTCGAATGACTACCTCAAACTGGGCGCAAACGAAGCTAGTCTCTATCGCACCTCTCGAAACGTTGGCGAGCGTCTTTGGTATGAGAAGCTCACGTTTGTCGATGGCAGTGCCAGCGATGCGGATATCACGATCGACGCGACCACCAAGTACCAGAAGATCATCGGATTTGGAGGCGCGTTCACGGACGCTGCAGCCATCAACCTGTACAAAGTAGTGCCCGACTTGCAACAGAAGATTCTCGACGCGTACTACTCTGAAAGTGGGATCCAGTACACTCTTGGGCGTATCCCCATCGCGTCGACCGACTTCTCGGAAACGATTTACTCGTACAACCCAAAGGTGGATGACCTCGATATGAAATCGTTTTCGATCGACGTGGATCGCTCTCCAAACTTACACAAACTGGACTTGATCAAACGCGCGCTCGCCACGACCAAGCGCGATATCAAAATGTTTGCGTCGTCGTGGGCGCCGCCGATTTGGATGACCGTGGAAAACCGCACCGAGAACTGCAACGTGAAAGGATCTCCGGGTGAGCCGTATTGGAAAGCTCTTGCGCTCTACTACTCCAAGTTCATCACTGCGTACAAGAACGAAGGCATCAACATCTGGGGGCTCACGACCCAGAACGAGCCAGACAAACCGATTATTCAGCCGAGCGCATGGCAGAGCCTGCGTTTCACGACGGAGATCGAGCGAGACTTCATCAAGAAAGATCTCGGTCCGCTGCTAAAGCAAAATCACCCTGACGTCAAGATCATCATGATGGACGACAACAAGGCTCACTTACCCGACTGGCAAGCTGCGTTGACTGACACTGAGGCGCGGAAGTATGTGAGTGGCATTGGTATTCACTGGTACATGAACTTTGATTTCCCATTCGGCACGGGCGGTAACTTCCAGGAGATGAAGGATTTCTACGCGAAGTACCCGGATGTGTTTATGCTAGGAACCGAAGCTTGTGAAGGCTACCTCCCAAACATTTTGATCACGAGTACAGGCGCTGGTGTGAAAATCACCGACTTCAACATCGTCTGGTGGCGCGCTCACAACTATGCCAAAGATATCATCAACGACTTGACGAGCTTCGCGTCTGGCTGGACCGATTGGAACTTGGTTCTTGACACCAATGGCGGACCAAACTGGGCGAAGAATTTTGTGGACGCTCCCATCCTCGTAGACGAGACGGGTGGAAAGGAATTCTACAAGCAGCCGATGTACTACATCATGGGGCACTTTTCCAAGTTCTTGACGCCTGGTTCGCAGCGCCTTCGCTTCGACGCAGCAAGCAAGAGCAAGTCGCGCTTGGGCAGTGTGGACTGGACGGCATTCCTTACCCCCGAAGGCCGCTACGTTGCCATTTTGAACAACTACGGAGACTCGGACCAGACGGTGAAGATCATGGCTCCGAACGGCAAGCTCGTGCAGGTACTGCTCCGCGCAACGGCCATTCAAACGCTAGTGTTCAACGCCTGAGACAGTCGCTTACGAAGTGTGTACTGAATTTGCGTTGGCTGTTTTCTGACATGTTTCCTCGATAATCTAATGCTGGACCATATATTTTTGTCTTGACGCCAAGCGTCATTTGTTGTTCTCTCATTACGGGCAATGTTGCGCGTGCAATCGAAGTCGCCGAACTTTACACAGCTCGGTCTCAGCGAATCCTTCAAGGCTCACTTTTCGCAAAGCCGCAATCCGATTCATCGCAGTCCAGCAACGTATCTCCACACTTGTGTGCTGAACGGTGACCATGATCGCGTCAGACACTGCCTTTGACAAAGAAGTACATCGACATGAACGCTCAAGACAGCGTAAGACTCGATGCCACCAATATGCGCTTTTCTGACGATGGCTCACTTATCTGCTTGTTTCTTTGCATACGCTCAGACAGGCAGCTCCGCACTCCACCACGTAGCGCTACTTGGTCGAGCTGATATATGCTCCCTCCTGACGGATCATGGAGCAAACGTCAATGCTCGCACTCATATGGACAACACGCCGCTGTACAAAGCTGCGCAAGGCGGGCATATCGCAACAGTTCGAGCGCTTCTCGATGCTGGAGCAGACCGAGCAGCCCGCAACAAAATAAGACGTCGACGCATTCCCACTGCAGTTATCCAGTC
>JAADVP010000788.1:0-14613 GCA_023335675.1 Globisporangium solare
GCAGCCACGTCTTCGAGTCTTCCGGTCCAATGAATCTTCGCATGCGCGCAGTAATAGACCGGTTCGTTTGGCCGCTAGTCGATCTATCGGCGGTATGCTGATCAATCTCATCCATCAGCGAATTCAGTGCACGCTTACGCCACGTATTGTGAAGCTCTTGCAGCGACAACTGAACAAGTTGCATGGACTCCATTCGCATCGAGTTGATCAACAGCCATGCAGGCACTAGCAGCAAGAAAGCGTTGAGGTTCTTCGCTTGCGTCACCAGCTCCGCAGACTGTGACAGCTGCATTTCGTGGCGAATACGGTTCTCCACCTCTGGAATCAAGAACAGGTGAATCGACTGACCCGTTTCGATACCTCGCATGCGATACGCTCCTTGCGCGTAATCGCGGAACGTCATGTCTTTTCCCAGAGTCACGACTGCGCACGCATTGACACACTGCTTGATGTCCATGCCGGTTGTGTGCACTTGGTCGTAGAATGTAAAGCGCTTCGATGGGCTCAGACCGCACTGAATCAGCGGCATCGGAGCATTATGGTCTCGCAGTAAGATCATTTGACGATCTTCGCTGTCCAAATACACCACGCCTCCCATCGAAGCAGGCAAGTGCGAGAGCAGGAACGCGGCAACTTCTTGATTCTCGAAGCCTGTGATCAACGCGCCAGTATCAATAAGCGCATGATACGGTGGATCCGCTCGCGCGATATCCAACAACAGACTCTTTGCAGTCCAGTTGACTTTGCGCTCGATCGACACAATGCGGCTGCTGGTGAGCGCTTGGAAAATACTGCCATCACTACGAGGCTCATAGTAGCACTCGCCGAGATCCATTGGCAGAAGATTCGAAGGCGTACCCGAGAATCCGATGCGCTTGGCGAAGAGCGAGTTACTACCGAGTTCGTGGCCGCATGCCGAGATTTTCAGCTTCTGGAAGTTCATGCACGATGGGAACACGTGCTGGCGAACGTAGTAATACACGACACCGGCAAGCTTCGCGACCAGGAAATGCAATCGAGCTACTTGGGCAGAGTCTCGCAGCTGGAACAAAGGAAGCGGCAACACGCCTGCACCCAGCTGCTTGTTCGTTCTACCATCCTTGATAGACTCCGCGAGCCCTGACGTAACCCATTCTCGGAACGTAGCACAGGCAGGTCGCTGATCTCGAGGTCCTAGCTGTCGACTGAAATCTTGCTTCAACTGAGAAACAATGCGTACGAGGTCCGACACGCGAATGCCTTCATAGCGATACGCCAAGATAGTCAATCCAATGAGCACGTCTGGGTGCGCGAACTCGGACGAACGGCTTGGCACATCTTTTCCGATGAAAGGCACAGCCAAAAGAAGGCGAGAATTTGAGTTGCCGCTCCCGCTGGCCGCAGACGTCGCATGCTCTCCTCGCAGGAGACCGTAAGAGACCCGGTTGATCTTGGACAGAACGTGCGGTAAGGTCGTACGCAGCCAGTCTCGAGCTAGATTCAACAGCTTGATCGACATGTCAGAGAGCCCTCCTTCCACTTGACCTCGTAAAACCTCGTTGCTATGGAGTTCAGCACGAGAGCACTGCAAATAGTGCTTTACCGTATCGATATCCACATCCATCTTCCCCATGCGAAAATGTTTCAGCAGCCACTCCAGAGAAATCTCTGTGAGGATCGGCATCATCTTCGTCTCATAAAATTCCATATCGAGGAGAACGAGATGCGGGAACTTTTGGAGCGAGTGTACCTTGTATCCTTCGGCTAGCACTTCATGGAGCTGGCGAACCAAAGCGGATGGACGACTGACTTCACTAGTTATGTCCGCTAGAACAGCATCGATGAGATGGATCGGTAACTCCCATCGATTCGCAGCGAGATCAATCGGGAACTTATTTCCAATCGGGAAGTTCAGCTCAGAGCGAAGAGGATGCAGTAGCACATCGACTTCGTCCATGATCAGAATACCGTCTTGCCACAGCCGAATGACTTTGTAGAGTTCATCAGCCATCTCGGATCGATCTTCCAGCGTGCGACGAATGCGCCGGATATTCTGTGACGAGGCCGAAACAGGCAGCTGGATCACATCAGTAGACTCTTCTAGCGAGTGCAATAACTCGACAAGCTTCAGCATCATCGACTTGATTGACTCGGGGGATGCGCACACAACGTCCCCGTGCAAACGCGCTCGATTCAGTTTCACCAACAGCTTGATTGCGTTGTTGGGGTCATCCGAAACAGAACGATCAAATTCAAACGTGAAGATTCGCTTGCGGAGAACAAGGTTACTGAATCGGCTTCGCAGTACTTGCCGAGACTGCTCCAAGAGAGCTGTGGGCATCACGTGAGTCACGAGATGCTGCTTGTCAGCAAGAATATACGTCAGCAACGGACCAACGACAGTCGTTTTTCCTGCTCCCATGATCATTTGTTGCACTCGCGAGTCGCCTCTGCTCAGACTTGCCAAAAAGCTGTCGATCATTTGCACTTGGCGCCCACGCAGCAGCAGGTCGAATACGTATTCAAACACAAGGAAGCGGGGATCAAACTTCCAATTCGGCGTCTCCGACTTCTTCAAATAATGCCGTTTCGACAGCAGCATGTCTGCCAAATCTTTGGATGCCTGGAGCGTTTGCTTCGACCGGTTGGCAATGTCAATTGCAGAGGATGGCACTGAAGATACCAATTGAGACAGCAGCACTCGCGCAGACTGGATCGTCCGATTGATGTGAACAATACGATTGCAGATAAAGAGCACACTCAGAATCCGCTCGCTCATATCCGCTGGAATGCTCTTGACAAATGGATTGCGCGACTTCAGATCACGCTCAAAGGAATCAGACGCCATTAGCGACGTCAAAAAGTCGAAAGTCACTCGGGGAAAGCAGCCAATACGTCGCTCCATAAGGAAGCGTCCAATTTCGACTTGCTCACGCTCCTCCGTGGCGATTGCGGTCTCATTCATGGCTCGCTCGATCGTCAAGATGCGTTCTTCAACGAAAGCACGGTCTTTGCTTCGCAGGCTCTCACATGCAGCAATGAGCTCATGAAGATTGCTCGCCGCCGATCCACCCGACAGCGAGACCTCCATTGGTGTCACTCCTGTGATGAACGCATCCTTGCTCTCGTTCACGCTTTTCGCGTTGATCGCAATGTCATCACCCAGCCGCTTCAATAGATCTCTGGCTGCAGCAGTTTGAGCTGTAGGGTGATCCGAGAGATCAAACGGCAGATTCGACGCGACTTTCCGGTCTGGGTCGCAAAACGTGATAAACTTCTTCACGTCCATCGAGCCCAGCGGGAACTCGGGATTTATCGTGTCTTTCGTAGCCACCGAAAACAATCGCTGCTCACATGACGCATTCGATGGCCCAAAATGGTTGCTTGATCCTGCCGGCTCGAGGGAGACCTGGAAGACTGCATCGGCCGTGTCATGAACATGACTGAACTGACTTTTGATCAGTCTAATCACGTGTTCTTGATGAGTTTGCGTCTGCAGTTTGTCTTGGAATTCCACGACACCATTGTCGAAGAAATGCTTCAGCAACGTTCCATATGTCATCTTTGAGTACAAGTTCGCTCCACGGGACAGCAACTGCGTGCTTTCATGGTCATAAGGTGACGCCGACCATAAATCGTTTGGATATGCGACTAGCAGTGCGAGCTGTGCGATTGGATACGAAGGAACACTTTCTTCTTCGCCTTCTTCAACCGTTTCACGACCCCAACGAGAAATCTTCAAATGCAGGAACCGCGAGAAGAGATCTCCAAATGAATGGGTACACTCGTCGTCACCCAAGCGGATAATGAGTTGGTGGTTCAGACACTCGTACAAAAACAAAAAGCCCAAGCCTCGATTGCTGCCGCTCACTTCATCTCCAACCACGGCGCAGTTCCACACAAGCTTAGCTGCTTCTTCGTCATCAATCAAGAAACTGTTGTCGATTCCCACAGAGTGCTTCGGTCGGTTGTACCTCACAGTAGAGAGCTTCTTCCCGTGCGACGCCATATACTCCTTGCCGAACATTCTCAGTTTCATCCACGGTTGGCCGCCAACCCGGTTTCTCGTTAGCTTGAACTCGAAAGTGGTTGGCTTTCCATTATCAACGTGGTCGCAATACGCTTTCCTCAGGCTCAGCAAAGGTGATCGCTGGTGGCAGTTTGCCAAGGCTTCCTTTTCTTCTTCCATTGTCAACCTGCATGCTGCGTCAACATGCGTTACAGCAGAGAGGTAATCGTGCAGCTCTGGCTTCAACTTCCAAGGCACTTTGTTATCGCTGTATGTGAGGCCGAGCGATAGACGAATGCGGCAGGCGCACGCATTTGGATGACGATCGTCAAGAGTCTTTCCCAGCTGGTCAAAGATCCACTTTTCTTCATCAGTAAACTTCACATCCACATTGCATCCCACAATCAGCTCCATTGCAGCAGAGTAGTTTCGCGAAAGCAGACTCGTGAGAATGAGATAGAGAGTGGAGCTGAGGGATGGAGGGAGCAAAAACGTATGGCTCGAGTGAATCGGATACGAGTAAAACCTGGTCTCCATTGCTTGCTGCCAGCCCAACGACGCGCGGTCGGTCACGAGAAGCTTCGAAAACGGTTCTCCTTGTACAGCTGGACGATAGACATCGTGATTCGGGCAGATAAGCTTCAAATCTTTCGTGTCTGACTCCAGTACGAAGCAGTCCGGGGTAACATCAATGATTGACTGTAGGTACGTTGACAGCCCGCCTCGAGTTCCAAACGTTAGGTCACTGATGCTCCATCCGCTTTGGTCCATGACATCCAAACGGATCGATCCAGTTGCCTCCTCCTTTCGCGGCTTCAACTTCAGCTTCAATCGCGGGAGCTCAATAAAAGCGACCGACGAGGTACTCACAGCAGCATCTCCACCACGCACACACCAAATCAAGATGTGAGACAAGTCTTCAACACGAGAGAGCAATTTCGACATGCCCAGAATATCGGGCGCTTGGCTTGACTTCACTTCAAGAGTGTTCAGCAAGTAGAGGGTTTCACCATATGCCTCTTCGACAACCTCCATCGTGTCACCATCATCGTCTTGCTTTGTTTCTTCGTCAACATCCATTGGGTTCGGCATGTTCTCGCCAACAGACTCCTTGCGTTCCGAATCTGCCAACTCCACGCGATGAACTTCTTCCTGGTTGTTCGTGTCCGCTAACCACGCCTTTGCCAGATCTAAATCGCGACTAAATATGTCCAGTGCGTATTCAGCTGCAACTCGTGACGGCAGAGTCTCCAGGCTCATCAAAATCGCAACGTTTTGTTCATGGATATCCTCTTCGTTCATAGGCAAGTCGCCCGACTCGGCAGCAACCTCCGCTTGAGTGATTTTCATTTGATTTGCTTCATCCAAGAGCCACTGAGCAGCCACACCAACATTATTGTGATTCTCACGCAATGACAGAGCGCAAGCAGCATACGAGAATCCCATCGCCATCAGCTGAACAACGTCTTCGTCTTGAACCTCAAATGTATCTTTTGACGCAGACTTCGCTCTCTCTCGAGTGGATGGCGAGGTTGAAGCAACAGGTGCTGGAGGCGGCTTTGCAATAGCGAACCCGCTCTTGTCGTTGCGATTGGAGATTCGAGAAAATGACGTCTTGATCGACTTCCTTGAAATGATTGCAGTTCTGTCGTCAACGATCTCCACTTCTACTCGATATCGAAACCACTGTGACTTGACATCAACTGGTTCGCCACGAAGTTTGTTGTCATTACCCAACCAAAAGCGGAAAGCTTCCAGCAAACAGCTCGGAACGACACCTTGCAGTAAGCGTGGCGGTACAAATTGCTCGGTACCATTCAGCGCTATGTTTCGCCGCAGAATCACCAAAGTGCCACCATTGGTTTGGCGCTCGCGAGGATCTCCAGCTGCTCGAAGTAGCAGAGGGTCTTTCGGACCGTCATCGGGCGACACATTGAGAGGGAGCCCGTGCAAACTCAGCCGAGAGTTGGACGTGAAAATCAGCTTACGGTACATCCGGCGGCCGTGCGTCACAAGGCTATAGATATGCAGCACCTTGTGCTCTCGGTAAGCAACAATCTCTTTGAAAGTCGCCATCTTCTCTTTGTCTTTTTTGTCTTTCGGGCCCTGATCGTGACCAAGAAGCTGAACGCGAGTTGCTGTTGGCGGAAGCGGATCTTTCGGTAAGAAAAACGTAAACTGGAGCTTCTTGTCTTCAGGGTCTGATGGATACTGCAAACGCAGTGCGCCGCCCACGAAATCAGCAAACCAGTCTTCGTCAGGATGCGGGTGATCTTTATCAGAGTACGGATCAAACGGGCGAGAAAACGTCTTCCCGAGATACATGTATCCATCTCCGACAGATTCATCTGGTTTGCCCGACTGTGCTGGTTGTGGCTGCCGCGTCACCCGAGGCGTGGTGCAAACATCACATACAGCGTTAGGATTGTCACCGTTGAAGTTCGCACAAGTACACGCAGGGCACTCCCAGTACATCTTCAGCTCTTCTGTCTCTGAATTCTCACTTTCAATACCAGGTTTGTAGAGAACAGGAGCGCCAACACCTTGGTCAAGTGGATCAGTTGGATCGTCCCATTCCACTAGCTCAAAGTCAGAGCCGATGATATTCACCCACAGACAATGCTCTTGCCTCGCAACAAGGCCACAATGAAGCGACTTGTTTCCGAAAATCGCCTTGAAATCCGCGTACTGCGTCATAGAATCTGGAACAGGTTTCAGCTCATCGTTACGCCAAAGAATCTCACCAGTCTGCGTATCTAACTTGAGCTCTGTTTTCTTGCAATAGTACCTTCCCGTACTGCTCACATTAGCTCCTTCGCTCCAGTCGTAGCTGGTATTTGAGTCACTTGATCGCAACGCGATGCGAACGATCGATTCAAGGACTTCGTCTCTATTGTTTCTCGCTAAACCGGCCAGCCACTTGACAACTGCGCGGCGGTGGATTTGGACCGTCTCAAACATTTCTTCTTCGAGCACTTCTCCCGGTGGAAGCTGTAACTCGTTTCCATCCCCATCCCGAAGAGCAACAATGCTTGGGGCTTGGACAGTTTGCATGCCAATCTTCAAATACAGCGGACGCCCTTTGAGGTATTTCTCAAGGGAGTTCTTGGAGATGTTTTCAGTATTGATACCTTGTGCTTGAAGCCAACGGAGCAAGCGCTCTTCAGCTGTCAACCCGCTTTTATCATCAGCATTTTCCGTGGACAGTTTCATACCGAAGCAGTGCCAGTTGCGGACGTATGCAATAGAGCCAATCATGCTGGAGACTCGATGAGGTGTGTACTCCAACACACGAAGACTGATGTGCAGCAACGCGAGGTACGAGTGGATAACGCAGGCTGTTTGAAGGTTGTTCGCTGTCTCCGCTTCTTCTCGCCATTTATGGAGCGTATCATGGGCGAAACCGAAAATGTACGCCATCAAGCCTTCTCGATACGCTTCCAATCTGGCCGCTTTCCCAGTGCCATCACTCACCAGGCAATAATCGATCGCAAACGTCACATATCGCAAGACATCCACGGCAAGCTTGATCATGAAAAGAATGAACTTGGCATCGGCGGAATGAACAGAGGCTTCACCAAGCTCTTTGATGGTATCGAGCATTTTCATCAGCGGAAGAACAATCGCATCCGGTGCGTAGATGAGTTCATTCAGCAGAACGCCGTTCATTGTGCCAAGGTGATCTTCACATTTCTGGTGCTGCACACGGGCATCAAACACTCTCTGAATTGCTTCTTCGTGCAGTAGCAGCGTCGACTTTCGGAGCGGAGCGTGCGAAATATCTTCCTGCTTCACATCCGAAACCCAATCTCCACTTTCAAACAAGACCGCGCGAAACAGCTTCTGGAGCATCGGGTTGAACAAATACGTCACTCGGTCCCGAGAGGAAAAAAATGCCGCAACCAGAGGAATCCTCGAATACGGAACCGTCAGGTAGCTCATGAGGTATTCCGACTCTTCGGTCGACAGTGTGCCATTGAAAGTCGGCAAATCAGTCTGATGCATGATATCGTCTTCCGTGATGGGCGTTGGCAAACTCTGCGCAGTCGACGAGCCGCTTGCCGCACTCAAAAGAAGCGAACCGAGTTCAGCCGGGCTTGAAATTACGGGACCTTCACCGAAGTAAATTTTTCGCTCCATGAATCCGACCACTTCCACGTCTGCGATGTCCTGATCACTGCCTCGGAAATTGGTCACTTCCCATTGCAATGAGGCATTCAAAATTCGATTGAGACCACGCATTCCGAAAAAGTTGCGGCGATGGCTTGATGAGGTGTCATCGAAGGAAAGCTGCCACATCTGCCAGTGCTGATGTGCTACTCGGCGTCGCATCAGTTCGATTTCTTTCGTTTCCATGGTAGCCAAGAATTTGACAACCATCACTAAATCACGCGCCAGTGCCACTTCAGGATGGTCTTTTGCCATTGGCGTGTCATCACTGCAAAACCACTCCATCAGAGCCTCCATCTCAGTAGGCGGGGTTTGATTATCCGGGTCAATCAGCTGATACTGATACTTCTCCATGAGCTGCCGGAAAAAGATCAAAGTAGTCGAGTATTTCTTGAGCTCGATTTTGTCTTCAGGCATGTGATACTGGAAAAGCTGGTACTTGGAAATCTCGTCCTGTTTGCTGAAATACGCGAGCACTCGTCCTCGCGCCACACAAAAGTTTGGTCGAGTGAACTCCATGAGCGACGTCATCTTTTCCAACGAAAAGTTTGCCTTACAGAATCTGTGCCCAAGCACATATCCACCTTCTTGTTCCATCATGAGAGAGATTTCCAGCGGTTCGTCAGTTGCTGGTGTACGGAGGAGTGCGTCAAACATGCTGAGCGCGCACAGTGATGCCAATGACCGTTCAGAGTCGAAATGGCGGGATGGTTGTTCCATTGACTGCCAAACACAGCCCAAAATCATCAGAGAAGAGTGGATGTGGTTCAGGCACCGCAGCTGCATTTTTTTGGTCACGGGTTGGCGCCACATGCACGATGAATTTGTTCCAGCATCAGGCGAAGGCTCAGGCACAGGGAGAACTTCGACAAACAGGCTTGTAACAAGTTGAATGACTTCATGATGCAAAGATATCCGGGACGATGATGAGCCTTCAGCGGCTCGTGTCAACAGCGACTCGCAGAGGTTTCGACACCGCACAAACGTTGCTACTGCAAGAGGGATGGAATTCACCCGCTCGGGGACATCGAGAAAGTTTCCCAGAGTCGGCGCAAGAGTTTCCGCTGTGTTTCCACCATATCCATCTTCCTTCCCTGTCAGTCGCAGTAGCTCCCCATTTCCATGCGCAGTAAATTCAAACTCAGGCTTGAAGCTTGCACCGGACAGGGACTTCTCATCAGCATTTGCGTCCTCAATTTGCTTTACCAAGGCGTCTGTTCGTGCGACCAGCGAGTTGACATAGCTGAGACCAGCTTTGCTCACGTTGCTCTTCTTGTTCTGCACCAGCGTTTTCAAGCCAATATGCTTCGTAGCCATCTCGATGCAATTCTTGTCGGATAGTGACACCGCCGCTTTCGGAAGGTTGAAATCGCTGCTGTTCCACGGGAATGCGCGTCCGCTTGGGTCCGATTCAACGAGCTCTTTGCCTTTTGGAGTCAGGATGCTTCCATCCAAACCACGAAGAACGAGAGTAGGCACAGTGTTGACCTTGAAAGTGCCAATTAGCTGTTTTCGAGCTTCGATTTCGGTAAAAGGCACGACGAGCCATGATTCTGCTGGTAAATCAGCAACCAACGTCGTAAAATCGGCTTGCTCTTGATCCACTGAGAGAACAATGGTCACAAGGTTACGATTCGAGGTGCGAAGTTGTTGCGTCAGAGCAACCAGAGTCTTGGTGAACTTTCGGCAAGATGGAAACGTGGAATTCGCGAAGTAGATCCCAACAACAGCATCTGGTGGAATCGACGCGACACTGTGAGTTCCTTGCAGCGAATCCAGCAACGAAATCGACGACAAAGTGCGCAATGCGTTGTCCAACACGCCGTCGTCGAGAGCTTTGCACGGGTTGTTTGCAACCTCCAAATCGAGCACTGTCCGCTGATAAAGACGATAGCGAAGCTTGTAAAAGATAGCGTATTTCACCTCCTCAGCCGTAAACGCTCCACTCCGAAGGCATAAATATCGAACTGCCTCAACCGTACTCTTGCAAAAGCCCAAATTACTTCGCTGCGGTGTGTGCACCGACCCTAAGTTTGCATTTCTCCAAACAGCAGATTTTTCGGCTTCTTCAAACGCAATCGGGATTAATTTATCTCCAGCAAGCCACGGCAAGAGCACGTCGTAAATGGTTTCGACGCGGTGGTATTCCGATGGCGGTTTGCGAACCCAAAGCGAGAACAGAAGTGTCCAAAACGCCATATCCAGAAACCTTTTCGATGGAATCGAGCCGATTTGCACGCAAGACTGCACTCGGATCTTGTCGCACTCACTTACGATCGGGCCGGTCTGTTCCAGCCGCAATGCATTTTTCGACACCGTCTGCGGATGATACATTTCTGCTCCCGGTCCTTTGTTGCACACTGTGAACGTGTACTCGTCGTCATTGATCTTCTCCACGATGTAAATGATCGTATGGCTAGAGATGTTACCGATATATCCACCGGGGACCATCATCGGCTCGCCAACCTTCAAGTTCAGCAGTTGAGCCTTCCACTCCTTCAGGAACGCTTGCAGTTGCTTCGCATCGGCAATCTTCATCGCTTTTTCCGTCCACTCTTTGCATTGCTGTAGCTGCGGAATCAGCGACTGCAGCACAAACTGCTCTTGCGTCGAGCCCAGCAAGAATGCCACGGGGTCTTCCTGTCCGGCAGTCCGCACGAACGCCGACTGCGGATGCAGTACCTGCGCGAACGCGTCCAGCGTGCCCATGAGCGCCTGCGGGTTGCCGCCCGCCTCGTACGGCGTGTTGCGCAGGTATGGGTCGCCGAAGAGCCCCACGAACGCCGCGCTCTGCCACACGCCCTCCGCCATGGTGTCCTCTTTTCTTCCTTTCCTTCCTTCTTGGCGGCCAAATTGCGGAATGACAGGATCTGCCTTTGAAGAAGGGGGCGAGATCTTTTGGCAAACGCAGACTTTCAGCCAACCCGAGCGCTTCAATCAGCTTCCTATTGGATAAAATGAGGAGTTGAAGCAGAGTGATTGTCGGATCTATTGACGGGTGCATTTTTGTGTTGCTGTTGAGCGGGTACATTTTTATAAAGACACACCAGCGCATAGTACACGACAAGAAAAAGATCCAAATGCGAATGCAAACTCAGCTACAGGATGCAGATCTTTCGCTGCTGCAAAAGCCACAGCCGTTCTCCTCCACGCTGCTTTCTGGTGGCAGCGGCGACGACCAACGAGACGCGTATTTCTTTGTGGCCGTGAGTCAGACGTACGTACTGTTGTGTGTCACTATCCTGTTTGACACAGGAGTTGGTCACCAGGTCACCAGTCAACTGCCCTGCTATCCCGTCCCGTTGCTGCCGCCTGGTGAAGATGGAACACGGAGCACCAGCCAGCATGGCGCGCATAGCGGCGGCGCTGCATTGCAATGGACGCCGCGGCGTCGTCTGAGCGCAGTCACAGACCACGTTCCTTCCTTCGTGCCGCAGTGACGAGTGGCTGATGGTGTTATCCCAAAAGCGGCGGAAATGCACAGTGCAATCGATCGCACGCACGACGAGTCGCCATGTGGTCGGGCTTCCTTCCGTGAAACGGCGTGGGCTGGATGTCATTTCGCAGATTTGGCATTCGCCTGTCAAAGGCCAAGCTCAACAGGGAAAAGTGTGACGCTGTGGTTGTCAGTTTGTCGCTAAAAATAGCCGCAAAAGATTCAGCTGGCGGAGCGAAAGGGCGCTGAGTTCTTCTTCTTTTTCTGTATCCCCCTTTCGCTTTGCATCGTCCTTTGCTTTTTTTTTAGCAAATGAAACACGTCTGACTCACCTATTTATCCAATCCGAAGCTGCGACGTCCGTCAAGCGAAAGGGCGTTTTTCGTAACCTTATCGACCGCGCGCGCGCGCTGAAGTTTGCCCCTACGGTACGCATCCTTGCGAAAAGCAAACGAAGCTATAATTAGGTACCGTGCAAATGAGTGGCGGCCACGTACGTCCGCGCGACCGCTCTCTGGATCCGAGCGGGCGGCATTTCCGGATTTGCGGCCTGCAACCCACACGCCCCCGCCTGCGCAGCTGTGGACGGCAAGCGCGCCTTCAGACGACGACAGAGCAGCAGCAACTACTCCTACGCCCCACACTCACGTCTGAACCACCATGGTGCTCACAGCTGCGCGGCTCGTGTGCGAGGCGAAGGGCATGGACCAGCTCGCCCACGTGTGGGAGGGCATGAACGCGTATCTGGACCACTCCCAGCAGTGGAGTATCGAGCAGGCGGCCGCCAAGGGCTTCAAGTTCCTGGTGCAGCATCTGGCGCTCGCGGTGCCCGCGACGAGCGACTCGGACAACTCGCTCGTGATGGATTTCGCGGCGCGGAATGGCCACTTGGAGATCTTGAAGTGGCTCCACGCGACCGAGCGACTCAGCGGGTGCTCCACGCGATCCATGGACGACGCGGCGAAGAACGGGCATCTCGAGATTGTGCAATGGCTGCACGAGAACCGAAGTGAAGGTTGTACGACGAAGGCGATGGATTACGCGGCGAAGCACGGCCATTTAAAGGTCGTCCAGTGGCTCCACGCGAACCGAATGGAAGGGTGCACGGTGCGCGCGATGGATCTTGCGGCGCAGAATGGTCATCTCGAGATGCTAGAGTGGCTCGATGCGAACCGAACCGAGGGATGCACTGCCACCGCTGTGAACTACGCGGCCTCGAAAGGCCACCTCAACACGGTGCAGTGGCTCTGTGAGCATCGTCGCGAAGAATGCACGTCCAAAGCCATGATCGACGCGGCTCGTCATGGCCACGTGTACATTCTGGAATATCTCGGGGTCCAGTTTCCAGCACTCTTCGAGAGCGCTGGCGCAAAGATGGTTCACGCGGCGACCGCGAAGGGCCATTTGCCTGTGCTGAACTGGTTGATCTCGGCACTTCCAATGAAATCTCTGAAGTGCGAAGAAGCCAACGGGTCGTGGATGGATGTCGCTGCCGAATACGGTCAAGTGGATATCCTTCGCTGGCTTCACGAGCACTCGACCGCGCTTCCGATGGGCATCGATGGTTCGCTTCCTTCTTGCACAGTTGAAGCGATCGAGAAGGCTGCTGGCAATGGACACAACGACGCATTGGCGTACCTGTACGAGAAGGAGCTGGTGAGCGTCACCGAAGAGAGCGACGCGACGAAGGCTCTTGTTGCGGCCGTGAAGGGCGGTCACCGTGACTGTGTCGAGTGGCTAGTCTCGCACTTCCAGCATTTGTACGAGTTGCGCTCGACTTCTACTGCGGTGATGGACGCCGCCGCTAGCTCGGGCCACACTGACATTCTCCAGTTCTTGCACGACGGGGCCATCACTGCGTCGTGGCAAGTGAGCTCGCAGGCGGTCAGCGATGCTGCCAGCAAAGGGTACGTCGATGTGCTCATGTGGCTGCACGCCAACGAGCGTAGTGCCGAGGACGCTGGGGACGATGCGTCGGAGGAGACCGAAGGCTCGCCTTGGACGCCAATGGCGTTGGAATTGGCAGCGACGAACGGACACCTCTCGGTGGCGCAGTGGCTCACTGAGCACCACCGCAGCGAATGCGCGAGCGTGGACGCGCTCAACGCGGCCGCGTACATGGACCATCTGGACGTCGCGCGCTTCCTCTACACGCACGTGCGCTCGTCGTGCTCGCTGGAGCAAGCCATCGAGCACGCCCACGAGGGCGGCGCCGAAGACACGCTCATGTGGCTCGAGTCGCTGTCCGCGTGAGTGTGACGAGATAGAGTGCATATTTAGAGTGCATTTATTAACCAATATCAGTTGATGCGTTTGCTAAAATTCAATTCACGCAATTTACAATACAGACAGCCCCCCATTATCGGAATGCGAAAAACGCACAAACTCCCTCAACCCAGATATTAAATATTAGAATATCTGAAATGATAAAGGTATTAAAAAAGAGGTTTCTGACTTTACTCGATTGGAAGATAGTTCTAAAATTTTGGCCGATCAAAAACAGCGTTTCTGGTTTTGGAGGCGTCGACCAAGTGGAAACCATTTATAGGTGTCGTCGAGTGGAATTTCCAGTCTTGATGTTACCTCCGCCTAACAACAGGTGGTCACTTGGGCAAGGTTGGCTGAGTTCCAACAATGACGACCAGGTGAATATAGGGGTGAAGAGGCAGGGTACTGCGGTTCTCTTTTTTACGACAGTATGTCAAGGGACATTAGTCTTCAAAATCGATTTTAATTTTGTATAAGCGTTACTACTCGAAACTAGACAAGCAATTACTGCATGGATAATGATCAAACACGAAGCTTAGCGACTCCTTCGATGAGCTCGTACAGCTCTTCATTCAAGACTCCCGTACGACGCCAGCAGTTGGAGATAGTTGTGCAAGTTACTGATGCCCACACCTCTTGTGCCCACCGCATCGCAACAAGGACATCGACATTGCCAATGGCCTCGAGCTCTCGCTCCACAGTTTCTTGTCCAACTTCTTCGACACGACTGAGAATCTCATCTAGTCGGTCC
>JAADVP010000789.1:0-14586 GCA_023335675.1 Globisporangium solare
AAGAAAGGCTAGGCAAGCAGCGCCACGAGTGCCGCGTGTTCTCGAGTGACTGAGGACAGACTGGAGACAGCAGGGAGCGCTAATCAAAGGCTATTTCCGCCTTGAGCGGTCTAAAATTGAGACGCCGATAAGGTGGCGCTAGTGCAGTTCTGCCAAACGGAAATGGATCGCCAGAAGGAGGCGCTACATGGAGCAGCGCTGGCTGCAGTGAAGGCCGCTGTCGCCAGCGAGACAGAAGAAGACACACACAACGCACTTTGCACACGTTGCTCTATCGTTTTATTAGAGCCGCACGTTTGCGCGCCGTCACTCACGGGCACCGCATTCACTCACAGTCTCCCGAAAGAGACCCACTCTGTAGCTCTTTGGTCTCGCTTGGGGACAACTAACACGCACTCATAACCACTCGATTGCTTTTAAATACATAATTGGAGAATTGCAGGCTCTTCTCCGCTGGCTGCAGCCTCGGTCTCGCTGGCCCCAGCAACGGCGCATCGCTCGCTCTCATCGGTACGACGGGTAATCTACACACGCAAGCACAAGAGTGTCCGTTAATGCCACGCGCTGTCAGCTAGCAACAGAGCCCGTCGCGGCGCATACCTCGGTACACCGCCGTGTAGGAAGACGCGTGCGGCGCCACGTGGTGGGGAGTCTGCTGCGGCTGGAACACTGCGTGCTGCGTCCGCACGATCGTGGCCGCCGCCATGGTCGTGACTTTCTTCTGGGTGCGGCGCTTGGACTCGAGCTTGCGCTGGTTCTGGTTGGCCTTGGCGCGGTGCTTCTCGCACAGGTTGTGGCGGTCGCCGTTGCGCTTGATCGCGCGCGCGTTGCCGCATCGTTTGTTGCGGTACCGGCACAGGTTGTCCTGGTCGTCTGCGTGCATCTGCGGGGCCGCGACGGCCACCGCGAAGCTGTCGCCGTGGGCGCGCGTGATGCGCATGCGCGGCTGCAAGGACGCGGCCGCCGTGAGCATGCTGATGGGTGGCAGCCGAGGCGTGCTAAGACCGCTGGCCGCGAGTGTCGGGCTGCCACCGACCGCGCTGTGGTGGCTCAGGAGCCTCACGGGCGGCAGAGTGAGCGAGTAGTAGCCCTGCCGCAGCGGCGGCTCGTGCAGAGGCTGCGGGGGCGCGTATGCGGCGGCTCGCGCGCTCTCGGGCGGCGACGGCGCGCGGGCGGCGGGCGAGGATCTGGGCGACGGCGTCTGGTCTCCGCTGTCGCGGCGCTCGCTGTCGTTCAGGAGCCGCTCCATCGTGGAGCTGGGGAGGGGAGAGGTGCCGGGCAGCGCGCGCGTTGTGATGTGGGCGCTGGTTGTTAGGAGAAGCGCGCGGCGGGAGCACGACGAGCGGAGCGCGCGAGGGAGCGCGTGAGATGCAAAATGTGCGCATCTCCTCGCAAACGCACCAAAAACAGGCGGGATCAGATTGCAGAATTGCATGATCCTGTGAAATTGCATCTTCAGGTCTCTGTGAGATTGCAGTGATGGTAGAGAAGCACAGACCTCTTGAATCGCATAATGACCCGGCTTGCGTGGGCACACACACGCATGATATCGGGCCGATTAGTTTACGCGCATAGACGGGGCGCGAATCCGATCGCACACATCACGCACGCAGCCTTGTTGCAACAAGAAGCGCCCCCCATCCAGCGCAAATTGCATGCATGCTCCTAACCCTGATATATTGCGCGGCCACATTCCGCAACACGACGCACCGCTCTCTTTGCGCTCTCCGCTGCAGTAAACAGTGTGCCATAATCACCGCGTTAGGTCGATGCCGAGTGCGCTCAAGCTCTTGTAGCTATAGCACGCACATCCCATGTTTGGTCCCTGATCGTACGTCATCTGTGGCAGTCCGTAATCGCCCACCCTATTGCTCGCAGCTTTGCTCTCTGCTCTAATACAATGAAATGCTGAGGGGAAACGATGGCATCGTGTTCGTGAATGTGGACCGACTACGCACTCAGCAGCCGCTTTGTTTGTCGACCGGTCTGCTGGACCAGCAGCAAACCACGGTCTGTTTGTATGAAACCACGGCCGCGCGAAGTGCACGCTTCGCCTGATTTTCGAACGGTCTGTACCGCGATATCAGGGAAATGGCATCATCTGTTGGTGGCCGTGCTCTGCACAATGGGGTGAATAGAGCCGAGACAGCTGATATCCCATCTCCGAGCGTGTGCGTCTGTTTGTCCATCCAACACTTGTCGTTTGTTGTCGCTTCGCTGCGCATACTGAAACTCATAGGAACTGGCCGACGAGGCGAGCTGTGGCTTTTTCACACACAGTTGTTGGCTCATGGGTTTGCGAAAACTTGTCAAATTGCAGCCGCGTTCGGTCACAGCGTGCGAAGGCCTCAGGTTTCAGCTCAAATGTGCCCGGACTCGGATCATCGCACAATCGCACTGGCGTCCTTTATAGGGGTTCAATTCGTTTCTCGCTCACGAGTCTGTCTGCATCAACAGAGTTCGATTTAGAAGCTACAACTGCCAAAAAATCAATTGTGCAAGTTGCAGCCTTACTGCATCGCAACAGTAAGCGCTGGAGGGAGATTTCAGCTTGGACTCATGTAGATGGGCCTCGTGCTGTCTACACGAACTTGTCGTTCGCTCAGCACGTATATAGTCACACTCTTTCGTCTTTCCCCATATCTATTGGGAGCGGCCTGATGCATTTAAGGGAAGCAACGAGGCTGTGAAGCGCACTCTTGGTTCGATCATTCTTTGCTTTCTGAAAACGGTCTCTCCCTCTTTGGATCCCTCAATGTATCCACACAAAAGGCAGCCATCACAATTTACACATTGGAGCGTTCGCTATCGCAAAGTAGCGAGTTGGGGGTGTTTAGAAGCAGCTGTGCAGCAGCGCTTGCCATGAAGCAGTTGGACGACGGCGCTCTCTTCAGCTCTTGGCCAAAACGTATCGCCTGTGATTCTATCGTCCGAGGTGGGGTTTCGCTCACTCACCGGGCTGCTCTTCTCCGAGGTCGAGCATCTTGACGATGGCAAGAGGGAACGGGAGGAAACTGAAGTCGCCCCTGCTGGCGGTACGCCACAAGTGGAACGGAGATGGTGGCGCCGGCATCTTTTTATGCGCGATTCTTTTCCTTCCCATCATGGTCATGGAATCAGAACCGACGGTAGTTTTCACAAATAAATTACAGATCACTGCTATCAACAATTGTTTTTGCACCTGCACAATTCGATGCTGCTCGATATGCTCACCAGTGCAAGGATACACGTTCAATTGGGCATTGTGGGTCGCAAGCAGCTCACCCCTCATAAGCGAAGACCTGAGGACACTCGAAGCAAGCCCTCGGGTACCTATCATGTTGTGCTCCGAAAAATGTTCTCCGCAGCAATTTTGTTTCTAAATTAAATCGCTCGGCAATTAATTCGCTAATAACTGCCCATTTCCGTAAATATTGGGTCATCGGAGTTGTGTGGTCCTGCAGCAAACGGTACACAGTACCACGCTCGGCGTACCGTACCAAATCAATCGCACCACGCAACTGTAAACGAGGAGCTCCCGTTGACTGGCTACTGTGTCAATACAGTACTCGCCACGCGAGACGCGGGCACCGACACACACTCTGCTACTTGAAGAACGCCGCGAGCGCTTTGCTCTCGTCGAGACCGGCTTCGGCGACGCTCGGGTAGTACGTCAGGTCATCGCCCTGGAGCTCGTCGCACGTGAGCGCACCCTGGCGGTGCGCAGCCCTGGCAACGCTCAGGCTCCGACTACTGCTCGGCGTTCCGCCGGGAGACGCAAGGACATGGCTGCAGAGCGGCGTGCCGCCCGCGTGCACGACTGCGAGCTCGAAGAACTTGGCGTCCATCCAGCCAGGCAGCGCCTCGACGCTCGTGTCAATGAGATACACGCGTCGAATCGAGCGAGACGGTGCAATCGACTCGGGCAGAGACCTGATGGGGTTGCCGCTGAGCCAGAGCGTGAGCGCGTTGGAGCTCGTGAACAGGAAATCGGGAAGCTCCGAGATCTGGTTCCGCACAAGCGACAAATACGAAATCTGCATGTGCTCGATCACAGGCGGCACTTGCGTCAAGACGCCCTGTTCCAGCACGAAGCTTCCCCTGGGGCCACTTCGTGGGTAGACTTGCCGGGAGTGTAGTCAGATTCGAGCCTGAGAACTCGATGTCGAGCAGCAGCTTGGGAAAATCGTCCGAGAGCAAGCCGTCGGGGAATGAAGACATGTTGACAAGCACCAGAAAGAGAAACACGATGTGCGGGTGACTCGCTTGCGTGAGCGCTCCAGTCGACCAAGGTGGAGTTGTATATCTTGAAGCCGACGAGGCCAGAAAACGATTTCACGCGGGGCGAGATCTCGACGTGCGGGTAATGGCGGATCGCGATATGCGCCAACGTGGTCTCGTCGATCTTTTCAAGAATCGCGTCCATCTCGTCGCGGGCGCCCGTCAATCGCTGCTGCTCTCGACGCGCGTTGCAGTTGATCTGCACGAGCGAGTACGCTGACTTGCAGCTCAATTACGGCCGGACAGTGAGCATGCACTCGGCGGGCGAAGTCTGAAGCTCGCCGTCCAGGTGCAACGAGAGCACGACGATTCCCCGGAGCGCGAACAGCACATGGGCCACTTTGGTCACGGTATGGTCCAGCACTGGAGGTGGCAGTGCTGTCACCGGGATCGAGCTCGTGGTCAGCGTCGCGGACGCGTGCCATGCTCTGGGCAGCATTGTTTGACTGAACTTCCTCGAGATGAAGGGCACAACCTGCGTCTTCCAGCGCGCCGAGAACGACGATGAAGCGCCTCGACCAGCCGAGACACGGTCGCTTGCAGTCGCTGCGCTGTGGATCTTTCTGTTGTTTTTGCGCAGCAGCGGCTTGGCGTTCTGTACCGTCATCAGGAGCGACATGGAGAAGAACATGCGCGAGACGAGGTCGCCCCAGGAGCTCACAAATAGCAGCTTGAACTCATTCACCACGTTGATGAGCCAGAAGTCGTCGTACCAGAGCAGGTTGTCTAACGTGGCGTTCACGGGGTCGTAGCCGTTGCGATACGGCAGTACGAGCGCGACGGGGATCCCGACGGTGGCCGTGAAGTCCAAGCCGATGTCGAGTACGAGACACAGGAGCCGCACGAGCGGCGGGTCCGCAGTGAACACGTGCTGCACCACGGGCGACGGTCAGCAGTTGGCGACGATGATCCCAACGTAGAACCGGTTGAGGAGCATGCGCGGGACGCAGAGGCTCATGCGGTATGCCTGGGCGGACTGCATCGCGCACTCGATGAGCTCGCGCAGGATGAACAGCAGCGTGAAGTGCTTGCCTTCGATGCCGAACAGGCCGCACCGGCTGAAGGCTCGGATCCAGAGCGCATTGAGCCTCGCGAATGCGGCAAAGACTCTGCGCACGCCCACGCGAGCATCTTGGCGGTAACTGTTCGTGCTTGTCTTGATGCGCCACCCCGGTCTCCCGAACGTGAACCGTCGATGCCGCAGGGAGCTGAGCAGCATGCGCAGCAAGAAGAACGCGTGGCCCGCAGCGACGACGCTGTGGCAGACTGCGATGACGAACACGTCTCGCAGCGGCATGGCCACGCGGTACGTCTCCAGGTTGAGCGCCATGAACGTGAGCGGAAGCTTCCAGTAGCTGTACGCGGCGACAACAAAGTAGCCGAGACACGCCGCGTGGAGCGCCGTGAAGATCAGCCACCAGACGCGGAACTGGAGCCACGAGACGCTCGCGGAGAACGCGTTGCGCCGCACCGCGTTGCTGCGACCCGACTTGGTGCGCGTCAAGACGCCCCGCGGCGACCGCAGAGCCGAAGGCCGCAGCGTCGACACCGCCATCGCCGCCCTTCTGCTTTTCAAAGTGACGGCACATTGGGCTGTTCGCGGCTAATCTTGGCGCGCAGGCGCAAAATTAGTTGCGAGCCGTAGCACACACACAGTCGGTCGTAGTATTCATACAACTTCATTAGGTTCATACTTTTAAAAAAAGGTCCTCGCGCACTCACACACACAACAACCGGTTTCTCGCTCGGGCGCTGACAGTTCAGCGCCGCGCGTCGTCGCGGAGGCGGTTGGGGTGCGAGAGCGGCTCTCGTGGCATCGGGATGTCGTCGGAGCAACATGGGTCGTCGGGCGGCGACGGCGCGAAGAGCGTGAGCAGCGTGGCCACGTCGTCGTCGCGTAAGGGCGTCGGGGTCGCCAGTGGTTCGTACAGCAGCTCGCTGTCGGCGTTGTCCAGCGAGAGCGTCGCGAGGTGCTCGCTGCCGTCGAACATCTCGGGCTCGCCAGCGGCTTGGGACCGCAGCGCCTCCTGCTTCTGCAGCCGCTTGCGCTGGTCGAGGCGGCGCTGGTTGCGGTTGGCGTTCTCGCGGTGGAGCGCGCAGAACGTGTGCAGGCCGCCCGTGCGCTTGACGGCGCGCGGGTTGGAGCACTTCTTGTTGGCGTAGCGGCAGTGCAGCTGCGACGGCGCGCACGTCACGTTGCGCATGGACGCGGCCTTGCGCGGCGACTTGGCGGCCGCCCGAGGCGACGTGTGGCGAGGCGTGCCTGCTGCTGCGGTCGGGGCGTCATCGGCGGTCATCACGGTCAGCGTCGACTCGTGCACAATCCACATGGGCGTCGCGCGGCAAAAGGCGGAGTGGGCGCGTCCATTTCGATGGCAGCGCGCACTTCAACTCGCATTTGCGGACGCCGCGCCGCTTGGCTCGCGACAACTAATAGATCCGAGATTGGCCAATTCGTCCACTTACTTGATCTACAGCGCGCCGCGAAAAATTGGCGAGGAATCAAGTGGGCGGAACAAGTACCGTGAACAGCGATAGAAAGCACGCGCGCGAAACCTCTCGAACGTGATATCTGTGCATGCGTGTGCTGCATGGGCCGGTGTGTGAATGCGTGGTATGATTTTCATGGTGATTAGTTATGAGGATCACTGTACATAAGAGCCTCAAAAATTAGTCCACTTAATTGCCAAAGGGCCAAACGCGCGAGCCACTTGATAGATCGGAGCGGTGATCGCGCCACTGGATTGACTCGAGGGGCTCGTGATGACGAGCGCCGTCACGCGCCGAACGAAGATGCGCGCGCTGATTCGGATCTTCAGTTTTCAACTGCAACCACCGCCAGGTTCAAGCGCGTCTACTAAGAGGCCGTGGCTCTACGTAGTAGGCAGACATTTGCGGTACTGATCCAATACACGGGACAAGGCGGGGGCCGCATGCGCGTGGCGAATTGGCCGCAATGTATGCGTAGAGAGGATGTCGCAAGGATGGTAATAGCTTTTGGGCCTTTGTGGTCGTTCTTGCAAGTGCCGAAGAGCTCAGGAGTAGCTAGCGCGGAGAATGGTCAACGGTGGTGCCGACTGTGGGCACACTATCGATCAAATATGAGAGGTCCCAATAAATCAAGTGACAACACGCTGTCCTGCTACAATGTCGACACCGTAATAATATATAAATATGCATTTATGCCATTGAATGAGATTCGAGAGGTACTCCCGGCCACTCGACCCGCAAAAGCCAGCAAGTATGTAAAGACGCCGCCATCTGGATGGGTGCGCTTCCGTCCGCACATATGCATGTTATTATAGCACCTGCAATGCGCGCGTTGGTCAGATCCGAACCCACCGCGTCCCGCGCACACGCTTGTCGAGAGAAGCATGCAAGCGGTGCGCCGTGTGCTCACGTTGCTGGCCTTTGCGGCCGTCCACATGGCGGCCGCGCAAGACGCCGCGGCGCTGGCGGCGGCGGCCAACGCGGCGGCCGCAGTGAGGTCCGCCAACGACACGTCGAGCGACGCCGCCACCGCCGTCGCGGCGGCCTCCTCCGTGACGGAATCGCTCTCCGCCGCCGTCTCCGACAGCGTCTCCAAGGTCACGACCACCGACGCCGTCAAGGTCGCGGCCGCCACTCCTGCGGCAAAGGCGTCGACGCCAGCGCCAAGTCCGTCCCCAAGTCCGAGCCCAACGTCGAGCGCGTCGCGCGTTGTGTCAGCGCTCACTGTCGTCGTGGTCTCGGCCCTTGCGAGCTTTGCGATATAGATATGCGAAGCGCGTCCGTTAGTGTTGCATTGTCTGCAAGTGCCGTGTGCGTTGTTGTGAATAAAATGCCGTCAACATGAATGTAGCACGCAGCAAGACACGCGTGTCTACGTTGCATGTGTATTAACTCACGCCAAAAATGCTGCCTCTCGTCGTCACTTTCTTGTGAAAAAGTCGTGGATCGACTTCTGCTGCACGCTCTTGGCGCCTGCTTCCTCTCGAAGCCCACGCGGCGACGGGAGCTTTGGTTTCGCTGACTCCTCCAAGTTTCCCCGCGGCTTTGGCGACTCGCCTGCCGAGGGCACAGGAGACGGCGCTTTGCGCTTCGTCGGCGACGCCTTCGCAGTCTCATTGAGCCGCTCGTCATCGCGCGGCGGAGACTGCACTCTGAGACTCGCTGACGCGGAAGCAGACAGCGACTGACCCGCATCATCCATCCGCGATCGACGGGCGTGGCCTGTGAGCTTGTGGCGCAAAAAGTCTCGCACCAGCGCCAGCACACTCGGACGCGGGGTGTGCCCGCGCACAGCGGCGCTCCGCAGCGCATGGACGTGGTTCTTCAGGATCGTGTCCAGATTCAGCAAAAACTCGGCTATCAGCTCGGGCACTCGGCGCCTCTCGCCCTCGTCTGTGATTGAATGCAGCACTTGCAGCAACTCGGAGATCTTGTCGTGAAGTTCCTGGTCGCGGTCAAAGAGCACGTACACGAGTTCTCGGCCTGCGAACGACGCGGCGAGCCACTGAATGAGAAACTTGAGCTCCGCGTCGCCGCGAAACACGCCGCAGCCCCAGTTCCCCGTCGCCACGGGCCAATGCGCCGATACCTGCTCCGAATACGCGAAGCCAACGAACGCCTTCACGAGATCGCGCCAAATGTGCACGCTCGTGTACTGGCGACCGACCGCTGCGCTCCCGTAATCCACGGCATCGATGCCCACGACCACGCACTTGCGGCGTCGTGCATCGATTCCTCTCACCGAAACGGACTCGAGCGCCGTCTGGTCGTTGAAATTGCCCGCAAACTCAAACGTGTTGCCATAGCCTGTGTAAGACGAGTAGCGCTCCGTTCCGTGGATCACAAACGACTCGTACGGCTCCAGCTTGGCGAACACGAGGCACGCGATGAAGAGCTCGGGAGAGAGCAGGAAGCGGATCTCTTCTTGCACGCACCCCATGCCAAAGACGCCGCCGCCAGCGTACTTGTTGGCAAAATCAATCTGCAGATGCTCGTCCAGGTCTTCGATGAAGCGACTCGATTCGCATCGCACGCTGCCCATCGTGCGCGACTCGGCAGCAGCAGAATCAGTCGGCACAGCCAGAGCACGCAGAATATCCTGCGGCGCCATGTCGAATGGCTTCTTTGTTGCATCTGGTAACGATGCAGCGACGCGCGTGAACGTGAGCACTTGCTCTTGCAATTGCTGGCGTCCGCCGCTCGCATCGATAGCAAGCGGAACAACGCGCAGAAAATACTGCAGCACGGTGCGGATCTTGTTAGTTTTGAGGCCAACGATGCGACTGGACGTCGACGCGACATACATGCGCTGCATCGTGAAGAACGGGAAATCCACTTCCTCGTCGTCCTCGCCCTCCGTGCTGTGGACCTCTTCGCTGTCTTGTGACAGCCTTGTTGGCTGCTTCTTGACGATCCGGGTTTGAGACGGGAACACGCAAAAGAAGCATGCAGACACCAGCGCCAACGCCTCGAGTTTCGTGAACGAGCAGCTTTCAGTGAGCACGCTGGTATGCGCGCCAGGTCCTCGCGGGTCGCAAAATGCCGCTAGCAGCGCAGGCTGCTGGGCAAACATCGTTGGCAGGTTGAGCACGAGCCGCGCCATCTCTGGAAGCAGTTTGCTGAAGAATTCATCACGCTGCTTCCTGGTCAATAGCTGATTCACGAAGCAGAACCACGACAAGTCAGTACGAATGCCATGCAGCCCGCGTGCGGCATGAAGAGCGCGCGTACCTCTTCAAGCGTCTTTTCGAGGCAGCTCAACCGGACACGGTGCATTCCTGTGATGCTATTCGCAAAGCAACAACGACGCCATATCAACCACACGCGCCCTTCAGGATCGTCACTGAGAGCTTGCGATGTACCTTTGGATGACGGTCGAGAGGTCGCGCGCATCTCGCATCGGCATGTTCAGATATGCCACGTAGTACGGCCACAGCGGCACTCGGTCTTGCCACGCATTTGCAGGCGAACAGGGCAACGTCATGAGCAACCGCGGCGGCGTCTTGCCCCGCATGTTCACGTCGCTGTCCTCGGTTTTCATAGCCACCGGCGCGTTCTCCCCATCGTCACCACCGACTTCGAAATGCGTCGGGTACGAGATGAGACTCTGCAGAGTAATTAGCTCAGGAAGCGGCTTGGGTGGCGGCTTAAAGAACGCGGACTCGCGAGGGTCGATCCGCTCCTGCGTGCGCAGCATCTCGCTCACCCAGAGCTCCGTTACGGGCAGGAACACGGTCGCGCCCGGCATGGCATACATACGCGGGTCCTGCAGCGTGTCTGCGCCAATGGTGCGCCGCGGCTTGTAGTGCGCATCCACCCAGTAATCCGTGATCACATACACAAGCACAGGGCCTTTGCTGCCGGCAGCAGGCGGCGCATACACGAGCCCGTCGACCGCCGTGATCGCGGCCGTCAGCTCTGCGCGCGCGGCGGCGTTCATGCCGTGGAAGTGGAACCACATGCCGCTGAGCGACAGCGCGCTCTTGCGGCGCTTGAAGCCGCTGTCGAGGCGCTGCATTCTGTTCGGAGCTTTTCGACTTCGACTTTGGCACAAAAGAGCATGGGTGGTGTTCTTCCCAGTAATTACGAATTACTTTCCTGCGCATCCTTGTAAATAGTTTGTACGGAGCGTCTAGTTTGCGAGATATGTGCAGCTCCAACTGCCATACAACAGCCGAGTGAGTGTGTGTCGCTTGTGAACCCATCAGGCAGCAGCAATGGGTTCGCAATGCTAGCGCGCCTTGAGCAGCACGGGGCTCACAGCGAGCGTCTCCCAGCGCACGGCGAGGAACACGAGCTCTGCAACCCACGCGCGCGCATGCGCCTCGTGCACGTACGACAGCGCGCCGCCGAACTCGGTCGCCGTCGCCACGATGTCGTCGCCGTCGAGACTCCGGATCGGCTCGAAGCGCATCCAGTAGAAGACGTCGCACCACGCCTCGTCGTGGAGCAGCAGCTTCTTGACCAGCGGCGAGTCGATCGTTTTCATGATCACAGTGTCGCCGCCTTCGAAGTCGCGCACGCGGAGCAGCATGTACACTGTGCGAAGCGTGGCAGCAGGCTCGCCGACATACGTGCGTCGGTCGATGATCAGAACGTTCTCCGAGACCTGCTGCAGCACGCGGATGTCGCACTTCAAGCCCGGCGGCAGCAGCCGCGCGATCCGCGTGCTGTCGGTGAGGCAGCTCCACATCACGCGCTCCATGTCGGCGGGGCGAGCGTTCGCGATCCGCTTTGCCACCAGGAACGTGATCGACGCGCCGACCTGGGATCTCGTGTCGCTCCACCCAAACACTCGGCCCCCGGACGAGTACTTGTCCCGCAGCGAATGCTCGTAGCGCGCATTGCGGCACTGCCGCAGCAACTGGTCAACGAACACGCGCACTTCTTCCTGCGTGAGCGGCGTAAACCCAATCAGCGTGTGCAGCTGAAGGTGTAGCTCGCCGTCGTCGCTGTCGTCACTGTGGTGCGGCGTGCTGTCTTTCTTGTCAAAGTCGAGCAGCAGGTGCTGCATGGCGCTGTCGAACAGGTCGCGCTCATGGAGCTGCCGTGCAAGCGCGGCGTTCTCCGTGCGCAACTGCTCAATGATCTCCGTGAGGCTCACGAACTCGTCCTGCTGGATCGATAGCGGCGTTCGTTCCGTCATCGGATCATCTTTGGCAGCCTCGTCCGGAGTGCTTGCTCTGCGGTCCGGACTAACACGGCTCCCGGCTCCATACGAACCTGGTTCGGAGCGTCGCTCCAAGAGCTCGCGCTTCTTGGCTTCGAGCTCCTCGACGACTTTTTTCATGTCTTTGAGCGATTCCTACAGTGCAACGAGCGCAGGCTGTGAGTCGTGTAGCCATCAAAGATACTCGGAGTGCGGCGCCACGTGAGACTTTGAAGCTGAGGGGTGCAAACTCGTGGACCTCCCCTCCCCAAAACAAGTGACAGCGAGAGAGCAGCAGCGTACCCGTTTGGACATGCTGCGCAAGCGATCGCGCTCATTGCGCCGCAGTTTTTTGCGCTGCGCGTCACTCAGCGCGCACACGTCTGGGACGGCGTGCTCCATCGTGTGTGCGGGTGTCGGTCGCGGGAGATCGGTACGTAGCAGCGGACTTCACTTGGGCATCTCTTGTTGACCGTCGCAGGCGCCGGAATAGTCGAGAGCGAGAGAGAGGCGCGTCGGACCAGAGGGAGAAGGAGCCACGAGCCTCGATGCGACGACGGCGCGAGCAGCAGGCAGACTTGGCGCATTGCTATTATTCGCTCGAATGGTGCACTGTCTAATATCAATAAATCCCCTTTTAGAATTGGTACAATGACTGGTACTATAGTTAACTGCTATATAGAAAGACTTCTTACATATGGTATTGAGCTGCAGAAATGCTTGAGGAAGGTAACAAGTGCGCATCCTGCGTCGCACTTGCTGAACCAAACTGACCACAAACCAGACCCTTATTCTTTCATATCAAAACTACCATATAGCATTTTTGATGAGCTTGAGGACGTTGCTTGACAACTGTTTCCGTAGCTGCTCGCTTGTCACTTTCGCTGTCTCTTGCATTTGATCTCGCGGTGCAGCAGCAATCGCTGCTTTTGTTTCCTAGCGTGCCGCGTCTCGTTGAGTCCTGCCTATGAGACAATCAACTTCAAGTGGCATTTGGAACTCCAAGCGACGCTATAGTGAGGCGCGACGTTTGAGTATGACTCTCTCATTGACACAAATCGTGACTCGGAAATGGCATTGCAACATGTTATCACGGATCTGCTCAGTAAGTAAGAAAGAATGCGGCAGTCGAAAAAACTTCGCACAGCAGCAAGCGCAGCTGGCAACCAGTCGATAAGCCGTGCTTCAAGTTCAGCAATCATTGCAGCATCATGCTGCCACCAATAATCAAAACAAGCAGTAACGACACCAACAACGAGGCGCTTGCCATGCCTGTGGTCGAGAAGGACATTGGAAAAACGAATGCAGAACTTTGAACAAGGGGGGGAGGTCCTTTTCGTCTCGTCGAGGTCGAGGTGGCCATCGTGGTAGACGTGGACGTGTAGGGCGACGAGGTGGATTTCATGGAAATCGTTGGAACAACTCGGACAGACCAGCAAACACTACCGTGAACACGCCATCGCCAAGCTGGAATCAAACAACAGTCCAGTGGGGGCCCCTCAAACGTTTATTCAAAAATCAAGGCGTAGCAGAGATTCTCGGGCATGCTACTCGTCAGCAGTACTCACATCCATATGCACATGAAGAAGTTGCACTCGATCTCAAAACGTCGCGCCTCACCATAGTGTCGCTTGGAATTCCAACTGCCACTTGAGGTTGATTGTCTCGTATCCCCTCTTCGGTGCCAAGTGTGGCTAATTCCACTGGTTCACCATTGCTGTCAATTTGCTGGGCACCAAGTGCTTACTTCAGCTTTCCAAATGGAGTGGAACCAAGAGGCTTCGTATGTGTGTCAGCGATGTAGTTTTCAAAAGGAAACACGGCAGACCACTACTTTGTGTCGTTTGATTTACTCTCAAATATTTAAATACTTGATTTCGAGTTGCTTGGTTCGCCGATGTCGAGCTGGAACTGAAGGTGTAGGACCGACCAGCAAGTTCTCCAGACCTAAATTCAATTGAAAACGTGTGGTCTATGCTCGCTCGCAAGGTCCTCGTACGCTTGCATTGCCTTGTTGGCCTCGTCATTTGCGTTCGATCCCGACTGCTTGAGATCTTGCGCAGCTGAGTACACATCTGCAAACTAACCGCAGGCTTTTATGGTGGCAGACCACTTGGTCTCAATGGAGTTGAGTTTCCGCGGGATTGATCCAACTGGCGTGTTGTTGAAATGCGCCCATACGCCCTCGTAGAGCGTCACCGCTGTCTGGTTTGCGCCAGTACTGGGTGGGGTCTTTGCCAATGCTCGGATACGACTGAGAGAGCTGAATGTCCTCTTCTGCGCTGAAGTTTTGACCCGTGTTCACGCGGAGTGATTGCTGCCAGACCGATCTTCCGACAATGAGGGCGTAAACGTCGATGATTACACGCTCTTGCCTTTTGGCGCGGCGTCCTGCCAGGGGTGTAACGGGACTCGTTACACGACGTACACGTGCGGTGAGGAAGCGCAGGTGAGAGGAAGGGCACAGCGGTAACGCTGTGTCCAAAGAGAAGAGAGGGAGCTTTGCGCGCTAGCGTGCAAATTAGAAGTGAATTAGAATTTAAAGCGCTAACATGCAATCCTTGTGACTGAAACCTACAGTGTCTCTCATTGGTAGATAGTCGGATGTCCAGTCCGACTATCGTCCAATGGGATTAAATCCTAATGGCTTAGTCTTATTGGCTAATATGCAAATGGCTATGTACAGT